>JAESUZ010004313.1:0-59702 GCA_017311185.1 Proteles cristata cristata
TCCATAAGAGGGAAAGTTAATACATTTGACCATACAAAAATGAAAAACTCTGCTCCACAAAGCCCCTGTTGAAAGGATGAAAAGACAGATTATAGACCCTGAGAAATATTTGCAGATCACATATCTGACAAAGGCTTTGTGTAAAGACTATATAAAGAACTTTAAAAATTCAGCAATAATACGTGGAATTTAAGAAACAAAATAGATGAACATATGGGAAGGGGGGATGGGAAGAGAAGAAGGGGAAACATACCACAAGAGACTCTTAATGACAGAACAAACTGAGGGTTGATGGAGAGATCTGGATAGGAAGTGGGCTAGATGGGTGAGGGGTATTAAGGAGGGCACTTGTGAGGAGCACTGGGTATTATATGTAAGTGATAAATCACTGAATTCCACTTCTGAAACCAATATTGCAGTGTATGTTAGCTAACTAAAATATAAAAAAATATAAATATAAAAGAAAATACCATATTGAAAAAATAAATAAAAATTCAACAGTAAACAAAGAATCAAAGCAGAAAATGGGCAAAGTCATGTATAGGCATTTCACCAAAGAAGTTACACAGATGGCAAATAAACACATGAAAGATGTTCAACATTATTAGTTCTCTGGATGAATCTCTAGAGAATTTTATTAGCTGGGGAGAGAAACATCCCAACCAAATAGCTACCAAAGGAGCTGTTACAAGTTGAATTGTATCCCTCCAAACAGATCCACTGAAGTTCTAACTCTAGTACCTCAGAATGTGATCTAATTTGGAAATAAAAGTCTTTATAAACTTAACCAAGTTAAGTGAAATCATTACAGCAGGCCCTCATCCAATATGACTGGTGTCCTTATCACAAAGGAAATTTGGACACTGATAGGGACAGAGGGAATACATGTGGAGACACAGAGGGTAAAGATGGCCATGTGCCTGGGGTGATGTGTGTACAAGCTAAGGATTGCCGGAAAACACCAGAGGTGGAAGAGGCAAGGTAGGATTTTCTCCAGAGCTGTCACAGAGAGCATGGCCCTGCTGATACCTTCCTTGGTTTCAGACTTTTAGCTTCCAGAAGTGTGAAGTGACACATTTCTGTTGTTTTAAATGATCCAGTTTTTGGTACTTTGTGCAGCTGGCCTAGGAAACAACACTGATATATATTGCGTGGCTTCATTTGTGTAACGATCATGAAATGACATAATTATAATGATGACACTGGATTAGTGGCTGATGTCAGTTTCTTGGTTTGGGTGTTGTGTGGTGGCTACTCTGGGTATGAGATGTTAGTACAGGGGACAGTGCACAGGAGGACACTATATATTTCTTGGTAGTCTATTATGAACCTATAATTACTATTAATCTAAAAGGTTAGAATAATTTTATTTAAAATAAAAGTTATGGGGGCATCTGGCTGGCTTAGTTGGGTGGAACATGCAGCTCTTGATCTCAGGGTTGTAAGTTCAAGCCCCAAGTTAGGTATAGAGATTACTTAAAGATAAGATCATTTAAAAATAAGTTAAATATCTTTCACTTGCATGACTTGGCCATTTGTATAATAGAAATACATCTGAGTCTTCTTTGAAAACTCAGGTTCTTGCAGTGACTCCTAGTGCCATTTTTTTTTTAAATAGTTTTTATTTATTTTTGAGACAGAGAGAGACAAAGCATGAGCGGGAGAGGGGCAGAAAGAGAGGGTGACACAGTATCTGAAACAGGCTCCAGGCTCTGAGCTCCCTGCACAGAACCTGATGCGGGGCTTCAACCCATCAACTACAAGATCATGACCTGAGCCAAAGTCGGCCACTTAACCGACGGAGCCACCCAGGCGCCCCTCCTAGTGCCATTCTTAAAGTGAACCATCACGGTGATGTACAGGGGGCTGGCTGCGCCACACCGTGGCCCTTCTGGCAGGGCTCCTTCGTCTAGTGAGGCAAGTGACCTGTAGTCTGTCTCTCTCTGTCCGTTGGGGCTAGCAATGAGACGTAGCTATGGTATATCTGACCTGCTTTTGTTACTTTCCACGCCTGCTGTCAGCTGGGGCAGAAGGCAGGTAAGGCTCTATGGGCACCAACATGTGTATATTGCTCGCGAAGACAGCATTCTAATGGCAGAGTAGAGGGCAGCTGCACAGTGAACCACTACCTGATGACACAGCCATCTGACCTAGAATGTGTGTTAGAATACTAGGAAGTGTGCCAGGTGCCAAGCATGTCGCAACATACTGAGTGTCCTGCAGACAGCGGGTGGGGAGTTTGCAGTCAGCCTTCAGTTTGCTTAAGGGTTGGATGGGAAGAGACACATAAGGTACCTGGATATTACCTTCACTGAGGCCTGTCACCCTGGCTGTTGAGCCAAATGCTGGGATGGCTCACAGGACACACTGTGAATGACTAATGTCAGTCACTCTCTTATTTCTCATAAGGGGTATCAATTTGCTGTCAAATGATTAAAAAGTGAACCGAGAAAAGAAAAATGAGGATTGAACAACAGGATGGTCTGTACTCCTCAGGTGATAGATTTGCATGCATGTTCCTCTCTGAGCTAAGGTCCAGCAGAGGTATTTTTCTTGTAGAACTTATGTCTTGTGTTCAGCTTACCAAACCCATCTCTTTCCCTTGTCTGCTCTGTGCTGATTTGCTGAGTGGCAAGGTGGCAGACAAGCATCCCCCCAGAACTGCCAACGCCTTCTGAGGCCATGGGGCTTCCCCTCACCTGCTGCTAGCTCAGCTGTTGGACAGTTCTGGCTGGGGCCAAGCTCAGTCCTGAGATTCCTCCCTGTATCCCCTTTCTACAACCTGCCTGTGTGCCCAACAGGAACGCACAGTGCTGGGCTGAGAATCTCTCAACCTGGGCTGTGTCCAGGACTTACCCACTGGCCGGTAGGCTGCACCTGCACAAGAAATGATTTATTCCATTTTACCACTCCATTAACTTCTATGAGAGGTTATCCTTTAATAAACTTTATGACACCTTATCAGAAAGAGAGAGAGAGGGATTGTTACCTGTGATCTTTGATAAATCACCCTGGCATAGAAACTGCAACGTGTCCTGAGATCATCAGTCTGGAAAGGCATTGAAAATGATTAGAACATCACACAAAACACACAAATACAGTAAAAGTAATTAAAGACCCTGTTACAAACACAGATGATACCTGGAGAATTTCTCTTAAGAACCGGGGAACTGGAGGTTGGTAAAGCTTAGAAATGGGGTCTTCTTCGATTATATCAATCTGTCCCACATTTGGATGAGCAGCGAGAATGTAACAGAAGCTAGGCGGAGGCACGTGTGTTTTTACCTGTTTAAAAAATGAAGGCAAAGGTAAACATGAGAGTACTGGTAAAGATTCAAATATACTATTAAAATCTACTTTTTAATATATACATATTTGTTCACAGATGCATTCTATCTTTTTGGAAGGTTATATAAGAAATTGATTGTGTTGTTTACCTCTGGGAACAAACATAAGAACTTTCATACTTTTTGTTTTTGTTTTTGTTTTTAAAGGTTTTTTATTTATTTCTAGGAGAGAGAGCGTGAGCAGGGGACGGTCAGAGAGAGAGGGAGTCACAGACTGAAACAGGCTCCAGGCTCTGGGCTGGCAGTCAGCACAGAGCCCGACGCGGGGCCCGAACCCACGAACCGCGAGATCATGACCTCAGCGAAAGTCGGACGCTTAACCGACTAAGCCACCCAGGCGCCCCAGAACTTTTATACTTTTTGAATTTATTACGGATTTAAAAAAAAAAAAACAAACCTTCAGGTGCTTCAGGGGCATCTGGGTAGCTCAGTCGGTTAAGCATCCAACTCTAGATTTTGGCTCAGGTCATGATCTCACAGTTCGTGAGTTCGAGCCCTGAATCGGGCTCCACACTGGTATTGTGGAGCCTGCTTGGGATTCATTCTCTCTACCTCTCTCTGTCCCTCCCAAGCTTGCTGTCTCTCTAAGTAAATAAATAAGCTTAAAAAACAAAAACAAACTATTTTTCAGAGTATATTTGAAAATACTATTTAGAAACTTATTCCTCTTTGGGTGCCTGGGTGGCTCAGTCAGTTAAGTGTCTGACTTCAGTTCAGGCCATGATCTTGTGGTTTGTGGATTTGAGATCCATGTCGGGCTCTGTGCTGACGGCTCAGAGCCTAGAGCCTGCCTCGGATTATGTCTCTCCCTCTCTCTCTGTCCTTCCTCCACTTGTGTTCTGTCTCTGTCTCTCTTTCTCTCTCAAAAAAATGAATAAACATTTAAAAAAAAAAGAAACTTCTTCCCTTTTAAAAAAAAAAGTGGGCATTGTTGACAACTATTTCCTGGTCTAGCACAGTACAGAGTTATAGTCTTAGCAGTCTGCTAGGAAGTCAGCTACCACACAAACAAGATAGTCCCCAGTTTTCAGCTTTTGGAGTTACAGCCCAAGGCAGCCGCGGCTGGTCTGCTGGATAAAACTGAGGATGGAGGAGAAGGACAGGTTTTAATCAGTCAGTTTTACTACCTGTGGGCAAGCACCATAAACAATCTGGTGCAGCAGGGGAAGGGAAATCCGTGTCTGCCCTGGTAGTTGTACCAATACCATGGATTTTATTTATGACATTAGGTGAGTTTGTGCTCTAATTGGTAACTGAATGCTGGTTCTAATCGTAACTGGGAGGTGGAGGGGGAAATACCCTGTGGCTTGTTTAGTACGAGGCTAAGACGCTGACTGTTGCAACAGCATGCAATGCTTGTGGTATTAAGACATCGTCATCAATTAACCTCAAGAAGAACGGGGTGTGACTTAGCAAAGAAAGCAGCCAGAGCTGGACTTTAGACTGAGGTGAACGAGTCTGAATCTCTGTGCTCATAGTCCCTGGACCTCAGCTTCTCAGGGATGTGGACCGTGGCTGGGGCCTGACGTAGTGCCTGGACAGTGCAGATGGCAACCAGGGGGGCTCCGAGGATGCTGGCTCACCTCTTCACAGCCTCGGCCATGGCCAGCTGCTTTCAGAAGCATCACTGGAGGCCACATGGTGTCGATCAAGCTGAAAAGCCCTGCTGACCTGGAAAAGGAAAAGATGCTGTTGATGGTATTCATCACTTAAGTGCCTGTTCATGTGTAGTTTTGCTTAACAGACACCATCTCTAATGCCTAGGAGACACCATTCAGGATGTGTGGTGATTCAGATGGGGAAGACAGTGCCACACAGACAAACAGGCCTTCGAAACTGCGCAAGAGCTGGAAGGAGTTTGTTCATTAAATTCTGATAACAGCTCTCCAATAAAGTATTGTACAGCCATTGAAATGGTTACATAGAAGTGTTTAGGAACATGGGAGAATGTTTCTGATATGTTGCTAAAAGCAGGTAACAAATTATATGTCTCTATGTATATTCCTATGCATTACCTGCATGTAATAAGCTGAAAGAAAAGGAGACTGAAAGATGTATGAACGATTTTAGTGGTTATCTGAGTGCAGCTTACAAGTAATATTTACTTTTTCCCTTGGCTTTTATGTGTCTTCTACCTTTTTCCAAAATAGATATGTATTACTCACATAAGAAGAAAAATGATCAATAAGTTATCTAAAGTAAAGGATATAGCCAGACATAAAAGAACAACTATTATGTGATTCCAGTCATGAGATTCCTGGAGCAATCAAATCGGTACAAACAGAAAGTGGAATGATGGTTACTAGGGGTTGAGGGCTGGGAAACAGACAGTATTTAATGGTCATGGAGATTTCCTTTGGGAAGATGGAGACATTCTAGAGATGGATGGGTGTGATGGATGAGGGATGGTTTGAACGTACTCAATGACACTAAAAATGGTTAAGGTGGAAAGTTCTGTTATTCACATTATATCACACTAAAAAAATCCTGTTTTAGTTGCTATACATACACATAAACAGACACACATCTCAAAAAACCTTCTTAGAATTTGCTCTAAATCTCAACAAGATAGAATTTATCTGTGAGTAAATATCTATATATTCTTATTTCTTTCAGTGTTTAATAGCAAGTTTTAGGTGCTTAGGATCTAGCAGCTAATAAAACCAAACAACTCAGAACCTAAAGATCAGGGTCTTAGCATGCACTAGAAGACACAAGCATTTCTCCATCCCCTTTTGGGTCCTCATGTCAATTTCTTTCTTTCTTTCTTTCTTTCTTTCTTTCTTTCTTTCTTTCTTTCTTTCTTTCTTTCTTTCTTTCTTTCTTCTTTCTTTCTTCTTTCTTTCTTTCTTTCTTTCTTTCTTTCTTTCTTTCTTTCTTTCTTTATTTATTTATTTCTGAGAGAGAGAGAGAGAGACAGACAGACAGACAGACAGCATGAACAGGCGAGGGTTGGAGAGAGAAGGAGACACAGAATCTGAAACAGGCTCCAGGCTCTGAGCCAGCTGTCAGCACAGAGCCGGACATGGGGCTTGAACCCACAAACTGTGAGATCATGATCTGAGCCGAAGTCGGATGCTTAACTGACTGAGCCACCCAGGCGTCCCTGTGACAAACACCAAGCTCAATATCATTCCTGTGAATCTTTAGGTTTTGGGTTAAAATCAAGCAAGCAAATAAGCAAATGGCAGGGGGTGGGTAACACATGGTAAAAAGAGATTGCCTAGTGAAAATTCACTCTCTCCCTCTCTTGATTATTTCTGAGAAGTACCCTGCAGCAGCTGTTTGTGATGGACAGGGCTGGGTGACCTAGGGCTGGCTAAGGGCAAGCAAAGCTGTTAGGAAGGTTCCGAGGTAAGCTTATTTGCTTACCTCTCACTGCCCTTCCCCAAGACTAAGGAACGGGGTGGGCCCACTGTGTCCCTCCCCGAGGGTGGGCTGGGGTGGCAGGAAGGACATGGGATGTGGACTTGTCACTTGCTCTCTGTCTGCCATGTGCCCAGGACTTCCTGCTCCTGGCGTGGCTCCTTTCTTCTCATGGAACAGGCCACTTGACTCCTGTTCCTCTGCTGTCCTCTCACTGTTTGATGTGAACTCCCCAGTGGGTCGGCATGGACTTGTCCTGGTTGCAGAGAAGTGCACGCCCAGACAAAGTGGTCAGGAGACTTGGTGAATGAATAGCCGACACGCAGTGATCACAAGCACCTACATACTTCCTTGCAGAAACCAGACCCAGCACATGTGATATGCTCATTTCCTATGTGTAATCTGGAGAAATGCAATGCTGGAGGGCAAACAGTAATTTTCTACACCAATAAATGTTTCTCATCTTAGACCTGACTACATCCAAGGCAAAGCTAAGACTTTGCTCAAGCCCCTTGTTTAAGCAGGAGTGGGTGTAGCATGGGCCCCGCAGTGAGACCTGTCTCTCCCTCTAGTTCTGCCTTTTATATACCGTGAAACCTTAAGAAAGTTGCTTAATTCCTGCACCTTCTGTTTCTTCTTCTGTGAAATTGGGAAAGATTGTTACATACCTGTTGTGTGACTGCAAAGGGTGAAAAACATACTGCATGCGCAGCATCTACTAGGGTTTCTATGCTCAGAATAAGTACTCAACATGGTGGCCATCTGATGTTCTTGTTATTATTCATATTGCTAATTGTTTAGGCTATTAACTTCTTTTTTTACTTTTATTTATTTTTTGAGAGGGGGTAGGGGCAGAGAGAGAGAGGGAGAGAATATCCCAAGCAGGCTCCATGCTGAATCCTACATGGGGCTCAATCTCACGACCCTGAGATCTTGAACCAACATCAAGAGTCAGACACTAGGCCACCCAAGTGCTCTGGCTATTAACTTCTATACTGTTTTCTGTTCAAAATTTCCCAGTTGAAGACAAGATTTTAACCCTAGAGTAACATTCTTTCTGAAGGAATAGAGTCAAACTAAAAGTATGATAAAAGATTTGTACAGAATAGAAAGATAAACAACCCTTTCCAGAGAGTAACCAAGTACTTATCGATTTTCCTAAGTTTTTAGAGTTTCTGTTGTGTGGAGTCCCATAAACTCCAAGAAGACAGGGTTCTATGGTCAGTTAGGGTTGCTGTGTGCAGCTTATCTGTGGCTTAGCAGGATACACTGGAGTGGGAGACTCTGGAAAACCTTGTGTAAAAGACACATGTAAAATCTGGACAAATGGAAGTTTCTTCAATTTATACCCATGAAGTCTTTTTGGAACCAATGTTCCCTTGGAATTTTCTTTCCCAAGTACTATACTATGAAGAGAGCCCTAGAAAAGAAAGTTTTCTTTGAATTTAATGATGCTTACTTAGAGGATGCTAATGGCCAATTTTAAGTTTGTACCGGTTATGCATTATGTTTTAACATTAATATGTCTTAGGTATAGGATGGCTATGCATTAAATAAAAAGGTTAGTCTTATAAAAATCAGCTTCTCTACTGGTGTGAAAAAAACCAAACAAAACGATTCAGATGGCTCTGCGAACTAGAGCTTGTGTCTCAGGCAGCATACACATTCCTCAAAGTGACTCCAGTCTCTGACTGGGACCGATTTTGTGCTGAGGCTAACTTTTGGCAGTTAAAGTATATTGTTCTTCCCACTTCGGTTCATTCTTTCCCATTCGTTTTTGCATAAGGTTTCACTTTGTTGCATAGGAAACTCATTCCTTCTAAAAAGCCATCCCTTTAAAATATGTTTAAAACCACAAACAAATTGTCTAATAGGGTAGTCGCCACCAAAGTTTATATTTTCATGTTTAAAAAAGTTTGTAAAATAAATGTTTCACTAAAATAGAGGGGAGAAATAATATAAAGTCATTGAGTTTATAATAAAAATATTTTAAAAATCTGAAAACATCATTTTTCCAGAATAAATGTCTTAGGATATATCTTAATTTATAGATTGCATAAAGTGAATCTGCAGAAAAATTTCTGTCACATCTCAGAAAATTAGAAAGCTTCTATAGCTATATTTTATTTATAGTAACAGATGTAGTATTTAAATGGGAAGGAATCAAGATACATGCACTATTAAAATTATATTTAACAAAATGCACTTAAAATGGTTAAAACTGTATATATGTATATTCAACCACAATTAAAAAGTTATATTTGCCACAAAAAATGAGTACCAAGTATTTTTTTTTTTTTTTACAAATAGTTTATTGCCAAATTAGTTTCCACATAACACTCAGTGCTCAACCCCACAAGTGTCCTCCTCCATGCCCTTCCCCCCTCCCCCCCACATCCATCAGTCCTCAGTTTTTGTCAGCATTCAAGAGTCTCTCATGGTTTGCCTCTCTCCCTTTCCCCCACCATTTCCGCCCTTCTTCTCCCCCTTGGTCCTCCGTCAAGTTCCTCCTAATCCTCCTATACGTGCACACATATGATATTTGTCCTTTTCTGCCTGACTTATTTCGCTCAGTATAACACCCTCAAGGTCCATCCAGGTTGCTACACATGGCCAGATTTCATTGTTTCTCATTGCCATGTAGTATTCCAGGGTATAGATAAACCACATCTTCTTGATCCATTCATCTGTTGATGGACACTTAGGCTCTTTCCATGTTTTAGCTATTGTGGAGAGTGCTGCTATGAGCATTGGGGTACATGTGCTCCTATGCCTCAGCATTTCTGGATCCCTTGGGTAAATTCCTAGCAGTGCTATTGCTGGGTCCTAGGAGAGTTCTATTGTTTCCTGAGGAACCTCCACACTGTTTTGCAGAGGGGCTGTACCTGTTTACATTCCCACCAACAGTGTAGAAGGGTGCCCGTTTCTCCACATCCTCGCCAGCATCTAGAGTTCTCTGATTTGCTCATTTTAGCCACTCTGACTAGTACCAAGTATTTTGATTGGGGTCTCTGGGAATTGCTGATAGTTCATGGAAAGAGTTATACTCCCTTCTGTGTGATGTCATGCAATATGAGCATCCAAATTCTTTACTGCAGAACACAATTTTTATTTTATTTTTTTAATTTAAATTTTAAGCTATTTATTTATTTATTGTTTGCATACTGCATGCTTGTGGGTGGGAGAGGGCAGAGAGAGAAAGAGAGACAGAGAGAATCCCAAGCAACCTGGATGTTGTCAGTGCAGAGCCCAACTTGGGTCTTGATCCCATGAACCATGAGATCATGACCTGAGCTGAAATTAATAGTCAGACACTTAACTCAGCCTCCCAAGAGCCCCTAAATCCAAATTTTAAAAACCGAGATATGTAACATACTAAAATATTCATCCTTTTAAAGTGCACAGTGCAGTTTTTAGTGTACTCATTGAGTTGTGGAACTTCCACCACCATCTACTTCCAGAATGTTTTCTCATGCCAATACCACCCCAGGTACTCCTGTGCTGTGCCCATCAGCAGTCACTCTTGCTACACATCTACTTGCTGTTTTTATGGACTTTATATATAAGTGGAATAATATAAAATGTGGTCTTTTGTGTCTTGCTTCTTTTACATACATGTTTTTAAGGTTCATCCATGTTATAGCATTTGTGTATCAATACTACATTCCTTTTTTGCTTCAATAATCCACAGTATGGATAAATGACATTTTATTATCCATTCATCAGTTCATGGACATTTGGATTGTTTCTACTTCTCAGCTGTTATGGAAGTTGCTATGAACATCCATGAACAAGTTTCTGTGTGGACTATGTTTTCGGTTCTCTTGGGTAGATAGCCTAGGAGAAATTTGCTGGGTCATACAGTAATTCTGTGTTTAACTTTTTGAGGAACTGCCTAACTGTGGTACAAAGTGCTGCACCGTTTCACATTCCCAACAATGTGTGGGCTTATAAATCCATTTTGCTTCTAAGTTAATACATATATTAAAATAATTGGAAACATGAAACTTTATATCTGGAATGATTTATAATAGAACTCTTGGTGGTTTTTTTTTTCCTACTTTCACTTTTATGCTTTTCAGATGCTCTGAAATTTTAACAGAACATATATAACACTTTTATAATCAGTTTTGAAAACCAAAAAGCTAGGGCTCTGTTAAAACAGTGGTAACCAGTGGAGAGAAATGTCTTAAAGTGAAGCAAGCATCCTCTCTAGTCACACACAAGTCTGCTCTGAGCCTGCCTATGATCCACCCAGCCACAGGACTGTGGACATCCAGGGTGGATGTGGGGACTAGACGGAATGTATCCTTTGTGCCTTACTGTAGCATAAATGGTAACTGCTATGGCTATTATTGGTGTTTTTAGGTACATTCAAATAAGCTCCCTAAAAAGTAATATAATTTAATTCACTATTATTTATTACTATTTAATCAGTAATTCATTTGATTTTTAAAAAGCCTTATTTTGAACTATAGACTCATAGAAAGTTGCAAAGATAGTACAGAGATCCTGTGCAGCCCTCATCCGCTTTCTTATAAATAGTCTAGGTGTGTAAACTACCAGCACAGAATAAATTAGAGATACAACTATTCATAAATGCAAAGTATACTCTTTTCGAAGATATTTACTCCAATGACCAACAGCATAAACAGGATATGTGACCAGAGATTTCCTTTAAAATGATTTTCAACTCTTCCATTCTCTCTAAAGCAAGGGCCACCCCTAAGTGTGACTGGTTACAGTGTAAGAGGTGCCTTAGAATACTTAGGAAAAAGTTCTTGGAGTGACCCTTCAGGAGAGATACAATAAGGATGAAGCGTATCACACTTTTTAAACCTAAGTAAGTCCCAGAGATTGATTGAGATTTAGGATTGCAATAGAGGTGAAGGTTGTTCAGAAGAGAATGCTGCCCCATCATGCCTTCAGGTACACATCCCCAATCTCATCAATGCTGCTGTAGATGGGATTTGCTCTGACAGACTGCTGGAGGCAGAATGGGGTGTAGAGAGGACACCTTTCATCTTGTAATATGGGCAGGTCCTGAAATCTCTCTTGGCCTCATTTTCCTCCCTTCTAGGATTTGGTGGTTCTCCAATTTGTAATGCTAGTGTTCCTTGCTGCCATGTGTCTCTGCTTGAGAAGGAAATGTGTTAGGTAAAGGTGGTGAAGTCTGCAGTGGTTGATGGAGAGGAGTGGGAACAAGGCATGTGTTCTATCTATGAAACTGCCACAGTATGGAGCAGCTAGAAATAGCCGACCATCTATGATAAATGCCTTCTGCAGAATGATCTATAAGCTTGGCTGACTGAAGACTTCTTTTCATGCTGCAAAGGGCTTTGGGTATTGATTAAGAAGCAAAGTCACCTATTTCTCAGAAGGAAGAAAAATTCATTTTCTTGCCTGTAGTTTGTATTTGTGGAATATTCTAGAAACTGCCAAAATCTAATAGAAGTACACAAGAGTTTATGGTGGAGGGGACCAATGTGAGAGCATCTCCAGAAAAAAGTGTCATAAATTTGGCCTAAGAATCTGAAATGGTGTCCACACTCATCTATCTCTCTTGGGGTTAGTAAGAGCCAATGTTCCCCATCCTCAGGCAAGAATGGTGCATGGAATTGAGTAAGCTATGCATGCTCAGAGAACACCAATGGGTACATCCATTTAGAGAACTTTTGGCTGAGAAAGGCAGCTCTCTGGCCCCTGACTCTCAATGCTCTTGGGCATGTAATGAGCTACAGAGGACTGGGGTTAGCCCTGGAGCAGCAACAGCAGGCTCTCTGCTTGGCACTGCAAAAGGAGGCTGTGAGAGTAAGGAGTGTGGCTGGGGACGAGAGCAAAACAGAATTTCAGAAAAATATACAACCAGAACTGGGGTTCCAGCTTCACTGCCATTGGAAACAATGCTAAATTTACATATTTTCACACAAATTTCATAGATTCTTTTGCTGCAGCAAATGAATGATTTCCTCTAGTTTCATTATATCCAATCTTATTTGTCTTGACTCGTAGGTGATTAATGCTATTTGGAAAACCAACCACTCAAAGTAAGGGAAATTAAGACATTCATGGCCTCCAGTCCCCTGGAAGAAGGTAAAGGGGGCAAGTTTTTCCCTCCACATACCAGATTGTTAACTGATATTATCTGTCTGCCTGGCCTATTTTCTTAGTTATTTTAGGGGCTATTTTCCCCATCTGATATAGTCTGATCTAACTACTACTCCCAAGTCCTCACTGGGTAATCTAAGACTGCCTGAACCACTTTCTTTTGGGTGTGGATAGAGTGGAATTTGCTCCAGGAGATTTAAACTGTGATGGTATGTCCACTACAATAGGAAGATAACATGTAAGGAAACAACTAACTCCACTGAGTTAGTTCAGACTTAGGTCTTTTTTTGTTTGTTTGTTTTTAAATCAGGCATATATTTTGGGTATAAAATGTTCTTGAAATTTGCCATTGGAAATGGCAAATTTTTCTATATCTACTATTGGTTGGTGATTTCTCTATACCTACTATTACAGTAGTACTCAAAACTCTGCACCACAGGTTATCTGATAAATGGAATACTTCAGACCTTTATTTCTCAAAGAGGGGCCTGGGGAGGTCTCTGACACCCTTTCAGGGGGCCCACATGGCCAGAACTATTTTCTGAAGACTTTATTTTCCTTTCTCACCTGTGCACAATGGAGTTTTCCAAGGCCACAGGATGCATGATACCACAACAGTTTGAATGCAGAGCAGAAATGATACTCCACTGTTTTCTATTAGTCCAGACATTAAAAAGATCAGCAAAACATAAAACAATACTACTCTTCCCACTAAAGTGGTTTTGTCTTACAGAATATTTTTCATAAAAATACTATTTGTTATTAATGGGCTTATTATTGGGATTTTTAGGTGAAGTAATACATATTTAAATATTTTCAGTTTAATTTCAAATATAGTAAGTATTAATCAATATAATCCACACTAAAAAAATCTTCTTGGGTTCTCATTAATTTTAAAGAGTATAAAGGGCTCCTGAGACCAAGAAGTTGGAACTGCTCTTTAAACCTTAGCATTACTCAAAATTGAGCGCACTATCTTCTGGGCACGTCTCTCTGTCTCCCTCTATGCGCTAGAAGATAATCACCTGACATTAGAAGGCACAGGCTACACATCTTCCTTCTCACAACACTGGATCTATGTGCCTGAATTTCTATCCAACAGAAGACAACAGGCTTTGGGCATATCTGGTCAGTTGTATGTTTAGATATAATTTCAATGCAGTCTAAGATATAATTTCTTCCTGATTCCTAAATCATTATTAATATTACTCAACTTAGGAATATTATTTTCAGTTGTAAAGATAACTTTCCACTCTTCATAAAATTAGATCAATGCACCTGGTTACTTGTAAATAATATAACAATTCTTATCACTTTATACTTTTTGTGGCCCAACACTCAACAAGAATATAGTAGTTTTAGGGGCGCCTGGGTGGCTCAGTTGGTTAAGTGTCAGACTTCAGCTCAGGTCATAATCTTCTGGTTGGTGGGTTCGAGTCCTGCATCAGGTTCTGTGTTGACAGCTCAGAGCCTGGAGCCTCCTTTGGATTCTGTGTCTGCTTCTCGCTCTGCTTCTTTTCTGCCCGCTCTCTGTCTCTTTCTCTCCCCAAAATAAAATAAAAACATAAACAAATAAAAAAATAAAGAATATAGTAGTTCTAGAAGCAGGCCCATTGGCAAAGTTGAGAAAGACCTATGGGGATCCTGAGGAAAATGTCTTCCTGGGGGTGGGTGCACACCTGTTCACCCAGAGGAGGAGGCCCTGCACTCCCACCGCGAATGCCTTGTCAGTGCCAAAGAGAAGAGCAAAGGTGAAGCAGTCGTAAGGAGACCACTCCTGCAGGGACCACTGTTACTGTTTGTATAAGAATACAGGTATGAGAATAAGCAGAGGAATATCTCTTGTAGGTGTTCAAAACCACTCTAGAAATCCTAGAAAGGCAATCCTCTTTTTGGGGGGAAGATATACCTTCTTGAAAATCCAGATATAAGCATAATAATAACAGCTACTAATTATTTGGTAACTTTACTATGGGCAAAGGACTGTTTTAAGCATTTCACATATATTAAGTTTCACTATAACCTTGTTTGTACGGATAAAAATCATAGCAAATTAGGGGCACCTAGATGGCTCAGTTGGTTAAGAGTCTGACTCTTGGTTTCTGCTCAAGTCATGATCTCACATTATAGTGGGTTCAGTGCGGAACCTGCTTGGGATTCTCTGCCCGTTCCCTGCTCGTGCTCTCTGTCTCTCTCTCTCATAATAAATAAACATTAAAAAAAAGGCTTAAAAAGTCATAGCATATTAATTGACTTGCTCAAGGTTACCCTTTCTGGAAAGACATAGCAGCTTAGACATAGATAAAAAGGAAGTTTTTCCTCAGAGGCCTTAGAGCCACCACGTGTCCTCCACCGCCTGTGACCAGGTGCCTGTGACAGGGCTGGCTCCCTTTCCTGCAGTGTTGCCACTGCCCACGGAGTGCCCACACAGGGCCCACGGCCCTCCAGGGTACACCACCGCCTCCCCCGGCAGAGCACCCACGCCGTGCCTGCGCCCCTCCACGGGTCACCACCGCCACCCACGGAGCTCCCACGCCGGGCCCGCACCCCTACATGTAAGAGCACAGAAGTCCCAAGGGCCACCACCAACAGCAAGAGGTTGAAGCCAACTCCAGATCAAACCACTCTACCAGGATCTGGAGACATTTTATTTTATTTTTTTAAATGTTTTTATTTATTTCTAGGAGAGAGAGAGAGACAGTATGAGCAGGGGAGGGTCAGAGAGAGAGGGAGTCACAGACTGAAACAGGCTCCAGGCTCTGAGCTGGCAGTCAGCACAGAGCCCGACGCGGGGCTCGAACCCACGAACCGCGAGATCATGACCTAAGCGAAAGTCGGACGCTTAACCGACTAAGCCACCCAGGCGCCCCTGGAGACATTGTAATTAAAAATTTTTTATGGTTTTGTTTTTGTTTTTAATTTCTGAGAGAGAGAGAGAGAGGGAGAGAGAGAGAGACAGCGACAGCGTGAGCAGGGGAGGGTCAGAGAGAGGGAGATACAGAATCTGAAGCAGGCTCCAGGCTCTGAGCTGGCTGTTAGCACAGAGCCTGATGCGGCGCTAGAACCCACAGACCTCGAGATCATGACCTAAGCTAAAGTCAGACACTCAACTGACTGAGCCACCCAGGTGCCCCTAATTTAAATGTTACTAATACCAGCCCTGTCTGAGCTGTTTTCTGAAGACACTAACACCATAAGGTCAAAATACACTCACAGCTCTGCAACAGAGACAGCAAAAGCAAGCAATTGCAAGGGCAGTGAAAGGGAAAGGTTCTATCCTGCTAGGTAAAAAGGTGATTAAAGCATTACAACTCATTTTCTTAAGATCTGAATGACAGCTGCTGGCAAGACCAAGCCAAAGGACGAAAAACTGTCCAAAAAAAAAAAGCAAGACAGACTTATCTTCTTAATACAATTTACATTCTTACCTGTAACTTCACTCTGTCTCCAGGCTGAACCTTCTCAACAAGATCATTGTGAGCAAAAAGGATGACAGTGTGAGGCGTTTGCCCTGCAGGCATATCTTCAGGAGACTCTTGAAGTTTGATCTAAAAGAGCAATGGAAACGAAGTCTCAGGAAATGACAAGCATAATTGACACAAAACTGCAAGTCTTTGTACCACTTAGAGATAACTACTTATGATGTTTACCATGTTTAGTTTTAAAACACCATTCTTTGCTTTTATCTCCAGATAGCTAACATTTTTTAAAAAAGCTTTTAATGTGACATGAACAAATTTTGGAAGGATATTGTTTATTTACACATTATCCTATTTCGGGAAAGTGTCTGGTGACTTACGTGACCTTTTTTTTTTTTTTTTTTGGCCATTTCAAGGTTGTAGTACATATTTCTTGGTTTAAATGTCTGCCTGTATTTCTAATTATGTTTTTAAATTTTTTAAAAAATTTATTTCTGAGACAGAGAGATAGCGTGAGCAGGGGAGGGTCAGAGAGAGAGGGAGACACAGAATCTGAAACAGGCTCCAGGCTCTGAGCTGGCAGTCAGCACAGAGCCCGATGCTGGGCTCGAACCCACAACCTGTGAGATCATGACCTGAGCCGAAGTCGGTCGCTTAACCGACTGAGCCACCCAGGTGCCCCAATTATGTTTTTAGAAGTTACTTCTAATAGATAGCCTGGGTGAAGTACACACTTTTCAGTTCATAGTTAAGCACTTTTGTGCATCTCTCCTGAATACCTGTATATCTACTCCTCTAAGAGGTCATTTGCTGAGTACCTGCTGTGTGCTGGACCCTGGTGCTAGGAATTGGGGACTTTGCAGTGAATGAAGTTCTCTCCCTCAGAGTGGAATGAACACAGACAATATACAAACACAAGTGAGTACACAACATCGGACAGTGACAAATCCAAATGACGGAAGAAAATACAGAGTAAGGAACACAGGTGGTGGGGGTAGAGGAGATGCTTTTTGTAAAGCAAGGTTAGGGAAGGCCTTTCTCAGATCAGGCAACCTTTAGGCAGAGGTGTAAGAATGTTAGAGAGGAAGCCATGTGTTCTGAATTGTAAGAATAGCCAAGGCAAAGGTCCAGAGGCAAATTTATGCTTGGCTCAGGAGCCCTGTATAGGGAAGTGGATGAGCCACTGTCACTAAGGTCTGTGGGTACAGAAAGTGTGTTGTGGGCCATGTAGTTTGGAGGCTACTCTCAGATATTCAACGTTTCATTTCAAGTCCATTTGGGATCTTTAAAGCATTCTAAGAATATTATACTACATATCCTTGGGAGCAGGGTTCCCACAGTTTTATCTCCAACTGAGTACCACACAGGCATGAGCTGAGGTACATTTGCTCCAATACTTTGTACCAATATTAAAGATTTCTATCTTAATTTAATTTTCAATTCTTTGGTGAGTAAAAAGTTGAACACTTTTTCACATTTGCTAGTATTTTTCTTACTGACTCCCCATAAGGGTAATTACTTTTTGTAGTATTTTGAACACATGTGCTCTACTTAAGTTTTTAAAAGTTAAGCATCGTAACAAAACAAAAAAACTTAACAGTTCTTCTCCTTGTACTTTTACACCATCATAATCATAGCAAATAAATTATCTTGCCTTTTCCTACTTATTTCTGAGTCATCTTAATAACTTCACCTTCAAAGTTTTAGGATAAAAGAGGCAAAACGCCCAATTCCCTTTACAATAAAATTTGTGAGGAAAAACTCCAGAAAACTTGTCAATTCACTCTGTACTAGTTGAACAGCTAATAAAATGACAAAACTAAACCAAATAATTTTTACCAATCTTTTAAAAAAGATTTTTCAAGTAAGTTGTACATCCAACATGGGGCACAACCTTACAACACAGAGATCAAGACTCACATGCTCTACTGACTGAGCTGGTCATGAGCCCCCATTTTTACTGATCCTGGAACACTGCCATCCCAGAGCTGAAGGCTTAAATTTCAAGTACTCAGCTCATAACCCAATAACAAAGTCTAGTGTCAAAGAAGGAATGAAATAGCTGAATTCCATCTAGAAAGCCAGGCTTTAGAGCCTTACTAATGGACCTATTAAATTTGGCTTTTTGAGGATCCAGAGAGGTAGAATAAAGGGGAAGCCTTGCAGGGCCCCGAGAGGCACACACCATCTGCTTGTCAAAGAATACAGAGCGATTATGGATCAGTGCCATGCTGTGGGTGGTACGGCAACGCTCACAAACGGAGGGTTCCGCGATGCGACCACGGTCGATCTCCACCCGGGCTGTGTGGGCACACACTTGGCACTGGAAGAAAGCCTCTTGCATCTCTGGAATCAGCTGGGATGTTCTGATTACCATGCCACTGATGGCGCTAAGCTGGTCGATGTCTGCAAGGAATTGGGGAGAGAGATCAGCATGGCCATTAGCCACTGTCCACCGCCCAGCCAGATGCGGTCTCTTCCCTGAGCTATAATCCTGCCAGGGCAGGTCTGGGTATGCTGCGAAGCTCAGGAGAATCCTACTGGGAGATGCAGAGGTACCTGGAGATGGCTGGGGTCACAGACAGGTGCTGTGGCAGGGAAACAAATGGCTTGGGATGCCCTTCCTGTGTTTTCTTCCTTCTCAACTCTGATGGACCTCTGGCTCTCTGCCCTAGGGCTCCCTCTCCAACAAGCATCCACCCTGGTCGTCTGCCTCCTGTTCTGGTCCACCTTCTGATTTTGGATTAGGTTTATACTTTTGCTTCCTTTGCACCATGACCTTCCATCTCATTCACTGTATCATGGAGAAGTTCTGCTGTCTCTGTGGATGTGAAAAGCACAGGCCCTGGAGCCAGATGATCAGGACTGAAGACCTGTGTGACCTTGAGGATACCCTTAGCCACTCTGTGCCCATTTACAGATGGCAGGAATGAAAGCACCTACCTTATGAAGTTGTTGAAGATTAATAACCTGCATACACCAAGCCTAATTAGAACAGTGTCCTGGCAGTAATAAGCACTACATAACTTAGCCAATCTTACTGCCATTTATATAAGAAAGATCTTATACAGAGTATTTTTCATTTTGGTCCTTGTTCCTCTACAATTTGGACCCTCCCTGACAAGTAAACTTTTATCCAACTAATTCCCACTGCTGGTTCCAAATGAGTTTCACTGTTATTTGTGGTCACCAAAATACAGCCTATAGTCAGCGAATGCTGGCCTTGTGGATTGTTTTAGCCTTCCAATACTTACTGATTCACGAGGTATTTCCACTTGGCCCTATCCTCTCTTTCACCTACCTACAAATCTTCCTTTCTTCTCTTCCCACCAATCCTTTTACTTTAACAAGTAACCTCTTTAACAAGTTATACAAATAAACATGAAAGTTAATAAACTTTTGAAATTAATTGAGTATCTGGCAAATCCTCTTCCTCTGCAACTATGATAATCTTCAATCTTAGCCTAAATTCTTCACGTACCAATGCTTTGCCTCTGAAAACTTAATAGTGTTCTTACTCAAATAGTCTCCATCGGCATCACCACTGAATGGCTGATCATAGAAATGAGGTCAGGAACCAATTTCATCATACACACACACACACACACACACACACTTCTTTAATCAGTAGTGAGTTCCAATACTCGATTGCTTATTGGTTGTTGTATTTTCTTTTACTGACATTTGTGTGTTTTGCACATTCACCTACAAGCGTATTTATTCATTCTCAACAGTTTATATACCTCAGTTTTCCTACATGGCAAATACTGTATTTGTCCTGTATTTTCATTCTTATGGCCACTGTCCAGCTTAGGACCCTGCTGTTCTGCACTGGAGCTACTGTTAAAATCTCCTAACTGAATTTCAACATACCCTGCACAGCAGACTGACCCACTGTGAACTTCTGAAAAGTGCAAAAGCCTTCTTTTGTTTTCTCCTGAAAAAGTATCAATGGCTTCCTATGGACTTTGGAGTAAAAATCTGTATTAAACTGGAATTCAAAGCTCTTCAGGACCCAGGATTTGCTATTCACGTTCAGCTCTGGTTTACTTCTACCTATATCCCCCTTTGTGCTGTCTAGTGAATTCATGCCTGCTTTCCAAATCCTTACCGTAATCCAAATTTCTCTTTCAACATGAACTCTTTCCACCTGGGCCTAGAACTCATGCCCTCCCTCAGCTGAGATATCTCCTGCACTGCTCTTTTGCTCTACATTTTTCCTTTTATTACTTTCCAAACTAGATTTCTTTCTTAGGCTCCAAGGCAGGGCTCATATTTGCATTTGCTTGGTTTGTTTTTTAATTTATTTCTGAGAGAGAGACAGTGTGAGCAGGGGAGGGTCTCAGAGAGAGGGAGACACAGAATCTGAAACAGGCTCCAGGCTCTGAGCTAGCTGTCAGCAGAGACCAACACGGGGCTCGAACCCACGAACCTTGAGATCATGCCCTGAGCCGAAGGTGGATACTTAACCAACTGAGCCACCCAGGCGCCTCTTGCATTTGTTTTCTATACTGAAGTATCACCTCTAAATAATCACAACATGCAGCTTACAAAATTTTGGGTACATTGAGACTGAGTCATCTCATTTTTGCATATTTTCATTTGGGTTAAGTGTGATCATGCATATGAAACCTTCACAATGTTCTGCTATGTCTTAGGCTTTAAATTAGTAATGAAAGGATTTTGAACTCATATTTTTGTGTCTTATTTTTTTCCCATGATACCAGAAGAGATAAATTGTTAATTACTGCATTCAAATTTGTTAACATTTATTTCCCATTTTACAGGTGAAAAAGCAGCCTCTGGGACGCCAGGGAACTCGACCAAGGTCACAAAGCTAGTATGCAGCAAGATCAAGATAGAAAACCAAGTCAGCTTGCCACAAGCCTACAATCATAATTAATATAGCTGATGCTTCAATAATAAAATTTGACCTAAAGCTTAAAAAGATAATACAGCTAACACAATCTGTTAAAGATAACACAAATGTGTAATGCATTTATTTATAAGATATTTTCATTTACGATAACTTATTTCAACCAACCCAAGCAACTATCAATTTTAATATTCAATCATTATTTTATATGCTATTAAGAAAAAGGGCTAACTAAACTATGACATGCCACTGAGAGCTAATACATATGTCAATGTTGGAAATGTAAAAGTATGAGAAAATGTTCACCTTAAAACATCATCTGATTTTCTTAAGATTTTGTGCTCTGGAGGCCCAGGAAATTCAGCTATTAAAAAACCATCTAGATGTTGTGGATGTGTACTGGAATCCATCAAGGTCAAAATCAAATTCTTACCTGTGGGTAGCAGATGAGCTGTCTGTATAGATTTTTGTCAAATGATTTTATGTGTTCACAGTTTACATTTAAAAAAGGCTCCCCAATGACATTAATCTAGAAGACAAGTTATGTTCTGCTAGTTGTTTTACAAGTACATAATTTGAATTATAAGACTATTTGTTTTTATTAATTTTTTTAGTTTATTTCGGAGACAGAGAGAGATAGGACATGAGCGGGGGAGGGGCAGAGAGAGGGGAAGACACAGAATCTGAAACAGGCTCCAGGCTCTGAGCTGCCAGCACAGAACCCGATGCATGGCTCGAACCCACGAACCATGAGATTATGACCTGAGCCAAAGTTGGACGCTTAACTGAGCCACCCAGGCACCCCGTTATAAGACTATTTGATTACCTCTGCAAGTCGTTGCATGTACAGAGGTTCAGTAATTACCTCTGCAAGTCGTTGCATGTACAGAGGTTCAGTAATATCTATGCCGATATTTTCTTCTTCTTTAGCCAGAGGGTCAATAAAACGCTGAAGGAATCTCTTCATGTGGACAGAGAAAGATGAAATTTGATGCATTTAGGAATAACCAACTACTCAAAATGCAAAAATAAGGAGTCTGTCATTATTGGAGACATATATATTCTTATACAGTCAAGCGTTATGGCTGCTCATAATTCATAAACCCTTCTTGCCAAAAATTTCAGAGCTGTAAGATATTAAAATACAGCTTACCTGAAAATTTTCTTTGCATGTTGCCACATTGACATCTGTTCCCCAAATCACAAGTTTTTGGCCTAGAGACTGCTCACTCCCCACTAGATCTTCTGTTGCTGGCTATACAGAAAAATAGGACAATGTTAATGGGGAATTACCCATTCTAGTTCCTCAAGAGCCACTATCAGAGAACTGTACTGTGTACTCACGACATCAGACTGCAAATCCACCTGCAGGCCCTTCCGTGCAGACCCCAGATCAGGCCTCTGCCTCACAGGTGTGCCTCTAACACCACTCCTCGGGGTTCCCTCTACCCGAGAGCTGGGAGTGCCATATGTCAGTGGTGAACTAACGTCAAAGTCAAGGGGAATAGCTATAAAAACAAAATTTGACAATTCACAATAAAATTCTGGTAGCCTATCAAATCATAAACTACACCATGTTATCAGTTGATCTAAGTCATCTAAACACAATAGTAAATAACGTTCCTTGTAACCTGAGGTGGTAAAGACTCCCAGAACTATTAAATCCTCCAGTAAAAAAGCACCAAAACTTTTTTCTCTTCTCACTAAGCCCTAATGTTGATGAACATATTAGCTTGTGCACAGTTACATTAACTACCCGTTAACAAACCAGCAAATTTGACCAGCAGAAGCTGGTATGTTAACCACAGTAAAAGTTAGAACGCCAAAAACACACCTGATGAATGTATCTGAGCAGGGCTGGAAAATAACGTGTCCTGGGCGGCAGGGCTCTGCAGGTCAGCTCCAGGCGAAGTCGGCATAGGCTGCAGCTCTCCTGTAGAGGTAGAATCTTCGCCTCTACGTCTCTGATGCAGTGGTGACCTGGCATCCTCACTTCGAGCTTGTGACCTACAAAACAGAAAAGATGGCCATTAATTCTCACATTGGGTCTTCCTGTAGTTCCATCAAGTCTTTTGGGAACAAGTAACAAACCAAACAAAAAGGAGCCAAATGGGCACGGACATGTTTACAAATAAAAAAGCGGCTTGGCAAGGGTGGAATTGAGGGTCCGGTGCTGCCTGCCTCATACAAAAAAGTGTCTGCACACCAGAACCGGCAGAACACAGAGCAAAGCCTCGCCGTTCGCACATCTTACTCCCCGCAAGGCTTAAAGACACCGCTCCGAGCCAGAAACCCGCGGGGCCTAGCTCATAGACCATACTGGCGGGAAAAGCCCAGAAGAGAAGCGAGGGGAATGTGGCGGGCCCTACCCACGGGAAGGGACTTACGTGTCTGCGCGGGAGTGATCCGCCCGCGCCGGCTGCCGCGGCGGCTCGGGGTGGACGCCGGGGACGACACGGCGCTCGCGGTACCTGTGCCACGAAAAGGGAGGCTCGCGCCGCTTTCGCCTCCGGCTTTCCCCCTCCCCACCGCACAGACACCCAGGCCGGACACCGCCCCGCCCCCTCCCGCTAGGTGCTGCTGGGGAAGGGCGGCCACCTACGGCGCGCGCAGAGGTCTCCAACGCACCTAGGGGCTCAGGTTCCGAAACTGCAGGGGCTGGGCCTAGGTTTCGCGCCGGCTGCACTGTTGTCCACGCCCCCAGCGGTGCCCCGCCAATCACAGAAGCGCTCGTCTACGGCTCCGCCTCTGGGAGACGCCACTGTTCATCAACAGGGGGAATTGAACGGCCTCCTATCTCGCGAGCTTCGTCCCCACTCTGGAACCCCCGCCCCCAGTTCCCGTGAGCCCCGCCTCCCAGCCCCGCTGCATCTCGGGATCCCGGCAGAGGGTGCGCACGCACAGTACCGGGCGTGAGCATGTGGCTGACTCCGGTTTACGTGTGCAGGGCTTCCTACAGCAGCTGCAGAAGTCCTTGTGTGCCGGCGACCGCTGCAGCGCGGCGATGGCCAGTTACCAGCTGATCCGGGGCTTGGGGCAGGAGTGCGTGCTGAGCTCCGGCTCCTCAGTGCTGGGTGGGTACAGTCTCGGCCGCGCCAAGGACGACGTCGACGCTTGTGCGCGTTTGGGGTTTCCGTGTTGTGCTGGAGCCCGACTGTCTAGCGTTTCTCCCGCCGTGGGTGTATCTAGCGGTATTGTGAAGTCCAGCCGTTTGATTCTGGATTGTCGGAATTTCTGTGGGAAAAAAAGTGTCATGCTGCTTTTTTGGTTAGGAGTGGAAACATGTTTTAAAAGTAAAGTTGGTGAAAATGCTTTAAGGTTAGCGATCCCTACTATTCAAAGTGAGGAGAGGGAACCAAAGGGAAGTATTTCTTCCACCTTAAACGCACCTAAACCCTTCAGTACCTTTTTCTTTTTTCTTTTTTTTATTTCTTCTTCTTATTTTTTATTTCTGAGAGACAGAGACAGCATGAGCAGGGGAGGGTCAGAGAGAGAGGGAGACACAATCTGAAACAGGCTCCAGGCTCTGAGCTAGCTGTCAGCACAGAGCCCGCTGGGGGCTCGAACCCACGAACCGCGAGATCATGACCTGAGCCGAAGTCGGACGCTTAACCGACTGAGCCACCCAGGCGCCCCTTCAGTACCTTTTTCAAACCTTCAAGTGTGAAACCTCAAAAGATTCCTACTTTTCAGAAGCATTGCAGAAATGTAACCGGAAAGTCATGCAGTTGTCTTAACTTTTTAGCAATCACTGAATGAGCGCTTTTTGTTCCTTTGTAGTAAAATTGCTTTTTTGCAGCACTTTTAAAAATTGCCTCAAAACTTATGCTGCTATCTAGTACCTATCGTCAAGGGTATATTATTAATGGGAAAATAAATTTATAAAACCAACATGTAAATGTTTTCTAGTCTCAGCGTTTCTAAGTTAGAATTCCTTTTCATTCCTTTAGGTAAAGCAGTTCCAAGTTTATTCTGAATATTTAGTATTTGTCCTTTCGCGTGAGAGATTACAGAGGAGTGTGTTAGTTTTCTGTTGTTGTTGTAGTAACAACTACAAGCTTAGTGGTTTAGGTTTGTTAATCTTACAGTTCTGTAGTTAGAAGCCTAACATGGGTCTCACCAAAGTAAAACCAAGTCATCAGGCGGAGTCACTTTTCCTTTCCAAAGGGTCATGTGTAGAATTCATTTCCTTTTTCATTCCAGTTGGCGGAATCCTGTTCTTGCAATTACAGGACTAAGTCCCTTTTTCCTTACTGATGTTCCTGGTTTGTAGAAACCACCCACATTTCTTGGATCCTGGCTTCTATCTTCAAAGCCAGCAACCATGGGTCCAGTAACTCCTGTGCTTGAAATCTTTCTTTTCTCCTGCTCGCCTCTTTCCAACTCTCTTCTTCCTTTCTCCAACACTGTTAAGGACCCATGTGATTATATTGGGCCCATGGGTAATCCAGAATACTTTCTCCCCTTTAAAGTCAACCATGAGCACCTTAAATTCCATTTGCAATCTTAATTTCCTTTAGCCACATAAAGTTACTATATTCACAGGTGTGACATCGGGATTAGGACTCAAGTATCTTTGGAGCCATAATTCTGCCTGTGTCATCTCAACGGAATATCATCTAGAATTTCCTATTTTCCTTGTTTAAGTACAGCAGCCTTAAGTTAATGTTTAGTTGCTTATAAGGCTGAATTGAGAAATATGCAACCCATTTAGGGTGGGTTTATGGAGTGGTTTTTGCCAATTCTCTTACCTTATTTATTTATTTTGTCCAGCATTACAGACTTCCTTAGTTTTTTCCAAAGATCTCGGTTTGCTTCTCTTTGTTCGGAAATCACTTAACATTGATGAAGGAAGTTGAAGAGTTTTATTTTCCTTTTCTTGTATATTCCTAAATGTTGAGTGACTCTCCTTCTTACCCATATTTACTGTATTTTTGTTACAGTTTCGTGATTGTAGAGAAGAAGTCTTAAAATTTTTATATGTTTTCTTAGAAAAAATTGGCCAGAAGATCACACCTTATTCTCTTGATATTAAGGTAAGGAGAAAAAACATATACCTGCATCGATTGTAATTTATGGTGTAAGTTAAACTTGCATTTGTGTTTTATTCTTGCCTTTTTCATCGAGGAGTTTACTTATTGTGCTTGATTGTGTTAGAAATGAAGTGGGTTTTTCTTTTTAGATTTAATAAGCTAAGGCCTATATCAAAAACTGCTTTGCTGCATATAGGATAAATAATGTCTCATAAAAAGTCATACATAGTAAATTTGGTTTTTTGAATTGTGGGTAGATTTCAAAACACGTTAAGAAACAATTTTACAGAATTTTCCTGCTGGGTAAGATTCATATTTCATGTAGTTCATGTGTTCCTTTTGGCCCTAGTCTGAAAAGTTTGCCTTTGTTGTGCCTCCCATTTTCTTCCAACCTGCCTTCCTCAGGTTTTCTTATAAGTTGCTATGGAGCTAGCAATCACAAATTAAGTTGTTCTTTCTCAGACTTGTTTATACTTTCACCAAGTGCCACAGCTCAAGGTAAGTTGGTCCTGAATTGCTTCTAGTTCTTGGATATTCTAAGATTTGATGTATTCAATCTGGGGGTAATTTCTAAGAGGGTTTTTTTAATTAATCACAGTTACCTCTAATATATAAAGTAATAATCAGTCTTTTTTTTTTTTAATAGATTTCTAGTCTTTGTGGTTTAGAATCCTAACACAGTTGACCCTTGAATAACGGAGGCTTCCAGGCATTGACTCCTCCCCCAGCCTGCTTCATGCAGTTGAAAATCCATGTATTTGACTTTTGACTTCCCCAAAACTTAACTACCATAAGCCTACTGTTGACTGGAAGCTTTACCAATAAACATAAATAGTTGATTGACACATATTTTGTCTGCTCCGTGTCTTGTATATTGCATTCTTAAAATTGAGTAAGAGAGAAAAAATACTATTAAGAAAATCATAAGAGAAAATAAATTTACCGTACCGTATTTATCAAAGAAAATCAAGCCTGTGCTGTTCAAGAGTCACTGTGTTTTGAAAAATTGCCTCAGGAATAGAAATAACTAACATGCAGCGTTGCTTCATAGTTTACAAAGTTCCTTAATGTACAGTTTGTCTTACTTAATTTTACCACAACTCTCTGAGTTAGGTACTTTTAATCACTCTAGCTTATAAATGAGACTTGGAAGTTAAGAAAGTCACCCTCTGACCAGAGTGCCTCCTGGTTTTGTGAGGCTGAGTTGTCATTTTGTGGAGTCCGAACCATTATCTGGACTGCATTAGTTAACTTAAGTTTTTCATGCTTGCTTTCTTGACATGACAAGTGTTATGGGAGGTATGCAAGGAAGTGTAACTTTTTTTTTTAATCTGCAGAGGTGTCCATTTACTTTGTGTTTTTGTTATTATTGTTGACATCGTTACCATAGCAAACTGCATAAATATCTTTAGTAATTTTTAACCTGTATGTTTATATACTCTAATATTATATTAAAATTTTTTTAATGTTTATTTTTGAGAGAGAGAGAGAGAGAGAGAGACAGAGTGTGAGCAGGGGGAAGGGGGCAGAGAGAGAGGGAGACACAGAATCTGAAGCAGGCTTCAGTCTCTGAGCTGTCAGCACAGAGCCTAACGTGGGGCTTAGACACTCCCAACTGTGAGATCATGACCTGAGCCGAAGTTGGATGCTTAACCGACTGAGCCACCCAGGCCCCCCAATCTAATATTATATTTTAAATAACTGCCAAATTATAGTATGTTGTATGTTGGTACCGCTCCTCTCAGAAGTGTAGTTTTAGCTCTTGTGAAGTTTTCTAAGAACTAGGATGCTATCGATGATTTTGGTATGTTTCTTTTTAAAACCTAGAATACTTGCACTAGTGTTTCCACAAAAGATAAAGCTGCTAAATGTAGAATCTCAGCCCTGGATCTTCTTATTAAGGTAATTATATTATTTCTAAGTATGTGTGTTTCGTATTATGTGTATATATAACTTATAAGGCAGAAAATTGGAGGTTTAAATTGTGTTTGGGTGAGAGATGTTGGAGGCTAGGCTTTGGTGACATTGATGTATGGACAAGATTTTCCAACTATCATCTGGTAATTCCTTGGCCCTTTGCTCTCAGACTCTTCTGGAAAGCAGAGGAAGGATTTCAGTTGTGAGGAAATTAAGAGGAAAAGTAAGCAAGGAATTTATTGCTATTCTGTTAACTCTCGTTACTCTGACTCTTAAATAAATCTTTTTTTTTCTTTTCTTTTCTTTTTTTTTTTTTTACAAATAGTTTATTGTCAAATTAGTTTCCACATAACACCCAGTGCTCATCCCCACAAGTGTCCTCCTCCGTGCCCACCCCTCCTCCCCCCACATCCACCAGTCCTCAGTTTTTGTCAGCATTCAAGAGTCTCTCATGGTTTGCCTCTCTCCCTTTCCCCCACCATTTCCGCCCTTCTTCTTCCCCTTGGTCTTCTGTTAAGTTCCTCCTAATCCTCCTATACGTGCACACATATGATATTTGTCCTTCTCTGCCTGACTTATTTTGCTCAGCATAACACCCTCAAGGTCCATCCATGTTGCTACACATGGCCAGATTTCATTGTTTCTCATTGCCATGTAGTATTCCATGGTATAGATAAAGCACATCTTCTTGATTCATTCATCTGTTGATGGACACTTAGGCTCTTTCCGTGTTTTAGCTATTGTGGAGAGTGCTGCTATGAACTGACTCTTAAAATCTAATGCTGCAAAAAGTTGCTAGGCTTTGCATCATTAGTTGTTCTGAGTTCTTTCCTAAACCTTACCATGAAAGTGAGCCTATACATCATATTTAAGTACCTCTTGGGTGTCAGTCCCATCTAATTCCTCTCAAATGTATCTCTTTTTTTGCAATCTCTATTTTAGAATTTAGGTCTTGTTAGTCCTTAAGTGCCTCTGAGAGAATGGTTCTAACCATATTATTGGTTTCTTGGGAAGATCAAATTAAGTCTACACCCTCTTCCTCTTTGTAACCCTTGTGTTCTTCTATCACCCACCTCTTCCCAAATAGTCAGGCTAGATAGGTGTCCTGAGAGGCCAAGAAAGTCCCCAGACACACATGATTTTGGAGCTTTGTTGTGTAGAAACAGTGCAGTAGAGGAAACCTTGCCATTATTTTCCTATTTAGACAGTGCTAATTTGTATTATTTTAGTTACTTCGGACTTTAAGAAGTTCGAGACTCATGGATGAATTTGGAATTGGAGAATTATTTAGCAAATTCTATGGAGAACTTGCATCAAAAACAAGAATACAGGATATAGGTGAGATGCGTATAAATGTTATTTTTAAATGTTTTGATAAGTTAATGTTAAAAAATTAATGTAAAAATTAGGGTTTCTCAACGAAAGCATTTATATGTTTCACAGATGAATCCTTTTGGCCCAAACAAACCCAAATGGTAACAAACAGAAACACATGAAGACTTATGCTTATAAAAGTTTAATCTTTACCAAATGATTTCTTTCTTTAGTAGATTCCACACCCAATTTGGGGCTTGAACTCGTGACCTGGAGATTAAGAGTTTCATGCTGTACTGACTGAGCCAGCCAGGTGCCCCATGAAATAATTTCTTTAATTTCATTAAACACTGACAACACATGTCAAGTGTCACTTAAAATAGTAGGTTGGCATAAAATGTATCAGGGAAGATTCCAGTACATAAAACTATTTTTTTTATGTCTTATTATGAAATTATTTTTGAACTAAATATCTTCTCATTTTGTTATTCATACATTTTTGTTTTAATTTATGTAAGTGTAATTTTAGGTCTTTATCTAAAATTTATTTTTCAGTTTTAGAAAAAATATATGAGCTCCTAGGCGTATTCGGTGAAGTTCATCCTAGTGAGATGATAAATAATTCAGAAAACCTGTTCCGGGCTTTTTTGGGTGAACTTAAGACCCAGGTATGACAAACCTTATGCTATTCTGATTCCATAGATTTGATTGTGTTTTTCTCTTTTAATGGTATCTTTTTAAAAATTCTCCTTCTAGATGACATCAGCACTAAGAGAGCCCAAGCTGCCGGTTCTGGCAGGGTGTCTGAAGGGATTGTCTTCACTCATGTGCAACTTTACTAAATCCATGGAGGAAGGTATTGTTTAACTTCACTTGATTTTCCTTTCTTAGTTCAAAAATTAAAATTCTAAAATGGTTTCCCTGTTTTTTCTTGGAACTTTAAACCAATTGTGGATTCACAGGCAGCTGTGAGAAATAATACAGATTCCATTTGTCCTTTACCCACTCTCTACTTTTGTAACTAGTACAAATTAGCACAGGATATTGACATTGATAAGTCTAACAACCTTACTCACATTTCACTAGTTTTAGTTAGATGCATATCTTTCCGTGTGTGTATTTTGTTCTAGGCAGTTTTATCGTGTACATTTGTGTATGTACCATCACATTGAAGGTACTGAACAGGCTGTCAGCAAGAAGCCTACCTACTACCCTTTCGTAGCCATAGCTACCTCTCTTCCCCATCTCCACGCCAGAACCACTACTTTTTGACTGTTGTGATTAATGCTGCTGGAAAATGGGTATGCCACTATCTGTTGGAGTCCCTACTTTCATTTTTTTTTTTTTTTTGGAATTTCTGAATCATTGTAATTCTGTTTAATTTTTTGTCATATGGTTTTCACAGCAGCTGCAACTATTTTATATTCCCACCAGGCTTCTAGTTACTTCCTATTTTTGCCAGTACTTGATATTTTCTGTTTTTGATAATAGCCTTCACAATGGGTGTGAGGTGATATCATTGTGGTTTTCATTTGCATTTCCCTTATGATTGGTAATGGTGAATGGCTTTTCATGTCCTTCTTGACTATATATTTTCTTTGGAGAGATATGTGTTTAACTTCTTTGCTCATTTTTTAATTGAATCATTTGACTTTTGTTGAATTGTAGAAATTCTTTATGTATTCTGTGTATCAGTTCCTTACCAAATATGTGATTTGCAAGTGTTTTCTCCCATTTTATGGGTTGCCTTTGTGTCCTTTGATATGTAAAAGTTTATTATTTTGATGAAGTCCAGTTTCTCTGTTTTTATTTTGTTGCTTGTGCTTTTATCATGTCCATGAAATCATTGCCAGATTCACTGTTGACTTGTTTTTGTGCCTTCATAAAAGTCCTTGGGCTCAGATGAGTCTGTGCCATTGGTCTATGTTATCTATCTCCCTGCCCAAATCGCACTGTCATTCATTCATTCATTCATTCATTCATTCATTCATTCATAGTGTGGCATGGGGGTGAGAGCAGCAAGAGAGGAGACAGAGAGAATCCCAAGGAGGCTCTGTGCTGTCAGAGCAGTCTGACATGGGATTCAGTCTCACAAACCATGAGATCAAGACCTGAGCCGAAATTTTCCATGCAACCAACGGAGCCACCCAGACACCCCCACACTGTCTTTTTGACTGTGTAGCCTTCATGTAAAGCCTTAATCTAAAGTCCTCCCATTTTATTCTTCTTTTTCAAAATCATTTTAGTAAGTGCTGTGTCCTTCCATGTAAATTCTGGAATAAGTGTGTGTCACAGTCCTTGCTTGGATTTTGATGTTCATTTCTTTAAATCTGTTTATTAATCTGGAAAGAATTGACATCTTTGCTGTGTTGAATTTTCCAATCCATGAACATAATTTCTCTCTCCATTTATTTAGGTCTTTAATTTCTTCCATCAGCATTGTAATTCTTGAGATGCAGATACTTCCCTATCAAGTTTAAAGTCTGTTTAATATACTTGTTTTTATAGCTATCAATAACATTTTAAATATTATTTAAAGATTTGGAGGATAATCTAGGTTGGACAGCATTATGTGCATTATGAAATTTGATTCTTTTTAAAAGGCAAATAAAACTTTAAATTTTATTTATTTATTTATTTTAACATTTTATTTACTTTTGAGAGAGAGAGATAACGTGAGAAGGGGGTCAGAAAGAGAGGGAGACACAGAATCTGAAACAGGCTCCAGGCTTTGAGCTAGCTGTCTGCACAAAGCCTGATGCAGGGCTCGAACCCAGGAACCGTGAAATCATGACCTGAGCTGAAGTTAGATGCCCAACTGACTGAGCCACCCAGGTGCCCTGTAAAACTTTTAACCCTAATAACAGTTATCAAATTCTTCTTTCTCCTCTGAAGAATTGCTTTTATTAGGTTGCAAACATGAAATTCCAATATCCAGTGTTTTTATATTTCAATATCTAATGATTTTTGACCTACAAAAATAGTGATCTCATGTTTTAACTTAATATTTTTACTCAGCCTTTTTTGTTTCTTACCAAGGATGTTTTAGTAGCTCTATGAGATTTCTCTTCCTTTATTTTCTCTCTCATTTGTCCCATATCCTGTCGTCACCTTCCAACTTCATCAGGTTCTTGCTCACAAGTCACCCATTTGAAGCCCTTATGATGCCCTTGAGATGAGTTGCTTCCTCTGGCTTCTATATTCTCCTATTTATTGATTTTTAAAAAAATTAAAAAGAATTTTTTTTAATTTACTTTTGAGAGAGAGGGAGACAGTGTGAGCAGGGGAGGGTCAGAGAGAGAAGGAAACACAATCTGAAACAGGCTCCAAGCTCTGAGCTGGTTGTCAGCACTGTGAGATCATGACCTGAGCCGAAGTCGGACACTTAACCGACTGAGCCACCCAGGCGCCCCTGTATTCTCCTATTTAAAAATAAATTTTTTAATGTTTTTATTTATTTTTGAGAGAGAGAGAGAGAAAGCGCATGTGTACAAGCAGGGGAGGAGCAGACAGAGAAGGAAACACAGAATCTGAAGCAGGCTCCAGGCTCTGATCTGTCAGCACAGAGCCTGATATGGGGCTCAAACTTGTGAGCCATGAGATCATGACCTGAGCTGAAGTTAGATGCTTAACCCAGGCGCCCCTGTATTCTCCTACTATAGCATTTCCTATGAAGTATTTTTAATTTATCAGGTCATATGTTTATATTTGCCACTTGATGCTGTGGGCAGGTAATGTTGCTGAATTGTCAGTATACTTGATTGGTATATTAATTGATATTCAGTGAAAACATACACTTTAAGAAAAATAACAGCACCTATTGCTCATTTACCATGTGCTAAAGGCTATTCTAGAATAGTTGCAAGGAAAATTCCAGTAATAACTCTCTAAGATAGGTAATAATGTTCTGTTTCCTAAATTAGGAAGTTAGACCTAATAAGACAAGTTACTTGCCTGAAGTCACATAACTGAAGCGGTAACTGAGTAATGGCTCCCCAAAATGTCTTCATTCTGATCTCCTGAAGCCCCCAAAGGAACACAGCCCTGCTGACACCCTGATTTTACCTCAGGGAGACCCATTTCAGACTTCTCATCTCCAGAACTGATCAGTAACCAATTTGTACTTTTTAAAACCACTCACTTTTGTTTTTGTTTTTTTTTTTTAGTGGAGTCATATATGCTAATTTTATTTTTACTTTTTTCAGATCTCAAAATTTAGAATTAATACTTTATGATACCGATTTTTCCATTCAAGAGGGCACTTGTGGGGATGCGCGCTGGGTGTTATGTGGAAACTAATTTGACAATAAAACCACTCACTTTGTGATAGTTTGTTATAGCAGCAGTAGGAGAGTATGTAACTGGTAAGTGGCAGCACTGGGATTTAAGCCTCTGTCTGAGGCTGTAATTTATTGTTTTTCTGTTGTATAATGATCATGTGACTTCAAGAACAAAATGATAATACTAATGTTTTCATTCCTATGGTATGTGTTTCCTGGGTGCCTTCTATCTAAAGAGTAATTAGGTTTATTGGATATAGTGATCAGATTTACCAGGTTCCTACCATCATGAACTCAGTCTAGTAGAGGAAACGGACTAATAGACATGAACAAGCTATTACAGATTTCGAGGTTCAATAATGCAAACAGGTTTGGTACAGTGAATAGGAATATCAAGAGTGTGGAGAGGGTGGAAGGTATACCCAGCTTGCTGGTTCTTTTTGAGGAGACAGTCAGAAGCTAAGGCCAATAGGATGTCAAGGAGCCAGCTGGGAGAGAGCTCAAAAGAGCCTTCCAGGCAGAGGGAACGGCAAGTACTCAGGCCTCAAGCCTGGCCAGCGCACAAGGGTCAGAGGGGTTCAGGAAAGTTGGCATGTCTGTAGCTCAGTGGCGCACACAGAGTGCTTGGGGGAGAGATGGCACAAGATGTGGGATCAGTGCATGAGGGGCTCCTGAGCTGGAATTTCATTCCAGATGGGATGGGAAGCCATGCCTTTTCTCTAATGAATAGGTATGAGTAGTTGATGTTTTAGAAAGGTCTCCTTGACTGCTGCCATTGGATGTGAGATTTGTTTTAGTATAGTATTAAAAGACTTTGCTCTTGAGTATGGCTGTGAGCAACTGAAGTGTTGCAGTCGTGATTAAGCAGGATGGGATGGGGGAGGATAGGTTTCAGGCAAAAATCTGGCTTTTGTTTTGGACATGTTTACCATGTTATGGAACATCTCAGATGTTAAGTGTGCATTGTATCTGTAAGACTGAATCTTGTAGGAGAAATTAGACATCAGGATATAAATTTGAAAGTCTTCAGCATAGAGGTAATATGTGAAGCAGTGAGTGTGGGCCAGATTACCTAGGGAGTAGGTGCAGGTCACGGATGTAAGGGGCTTTGCCCTGGGAGGAGTTTGAATGCAAAGCTACCAGAGCTGTAGAGTTAGCCCAGCTCAACAAGGGCAGCTTCAGTTGAGTGTCAGGATAGGCTAGACAGAGCAGTTTGAGGGTTACGGTGAAGACAAGGTCGGAATGGAAGGGAGGAAGTGGAGGCTATCTGCATAAAACCCGTTAGAGAAATCTTCACAGAAGAGACCAAAGAAATATAGTATAGCTGATGGAGACATGGTGGTCAGAGAGGATTTTTACAAATAGATAACTAGAGTTCATACACTTATATTCCTAGCCAAAAAAGGAGAAACAACACAAGTGTCTATCAACAGATGAATGAATAAATAAATATGGTATAGACACACAACAGAATATCACTCAGCCTTTAAAAAAGAAGGAAATACTGTCCCCTTGCTACAACATGTGGACTTGACATTATACTAAGTGAGGTAAACCAGTCACAAAGGTATAAATATGAGGCAGCAGGAACAGGGACGTTCATGAAGTAGAATTGAGGTTCCTAGGGGGTGGGGACGGTGTCAGCGTTTAATGGATACATCCCTCTGTAGGGGATGATGAAAACGTTTTGGCTATAGATAATGGTGGTGAGTATACAACAATGTGAATGTATTTAATGCCACGGAATTGTACACTTACATATAGTTAGCATGGTAAATACTGTTACATATATTTTACTGCAACAGAAAAGTAAATACAAGAGCATCCTTGTAGAGGGAGTGGTCCACTAGAAAGCAGAGGTGGAAGAGCGCTTGGATAGGTCAGTCAGTTGAGTGTCTGACTCTTGATACCTGCTCAGGTCATGATCTGAATGGTTTGAGTTCAAGCCCCGAGTCAGACTCTGCGCTAACAGCATGGAGCTTGCTTGGGATTCTCTCTCTCCCTCTCTGCCCTTCCTCTGTACTCAGTTGCTCCCTCTCAAAATAAATAAATAAACTTAAAATCAGAGGTGGACACAGGAGAATGGACAGCGAGAGGCAGACCCTGGAGGTGGTATCCCTTCCCACCACTCAGAGCTAAGGCCCTTCCATCCCTGTGCCTCACTGTGTTCAACTGAGTCTACACATTCTAGACCAGCTGTGCGCTGACACGTGCCTGGTACCCTTGAGTCTGCACTCCTCCGTTTACATAGTTACTTGGTATTAGAATGACCTTTTTTACAGTTAGTTTCCATTCTTTTAGGCCCAGCTCAAGTGCTGCCTTGTCTGCAAATCCTGTCTTGAATACTCACAGCCAGAAGAAATCTCTCCTTGTATTAAATTCCAGAGGAGCTTTTTTTTTTTTAATGTTTTATTTTTTTTCTGGGAGAGAGAGAGAGAGACAGCGTGAGCAGGGGAGGGTCAGAGAGAGAGGGAGTCACAGACTGAAACAGGCTCCAGGCTCTGAGCTGGCAGTCAGCACAGAGCCCGACGCGGGGCTCGAACCCACGAACCGCGAGATCATGACCTGAGCGAAAGTCGGACGCTTAACCGACTAAGCCACCCAGGCGCCCCAGAGGAGCTTTTTAACTATCTCTATGTTTCTTGTCCTCTTAAGTCCTCTCTGACCCCTTCTCCCTCTATTTTCTGTCACATTTGGTCTCTGCTTTCAAATGTATTAGTCCCGTCCATGAAAGCAAACAATTTTTGAGCCTGTCTGGTTTGGAAGTCACTGTTACAAAGGCAGAGAGCTTAATGATAAGTAAAGCCTGGTGTCTGGACAGCTGAGGTGAATCTCCTTGTGGGAGATGGATGTGATGTCCATCAGGTCAGGATACGAGCCTTGGGTTATACTTGTGCGCCTGTTTAATTTTCTCTTTAGGGTGATAAGTTTACTAAGGTCAAAGATCATATTTTATTCATATTTGTAATGTGTACTGTGGCATATACCGTGTGCTGAAGGAATGCCTGGAAGTCCCAGGAGGATGGTCATGTGTTTAGGCTTATGTAATCTTCCAAACAACTCTCAGAGAAGCTGTTTAGTGTCCCTTTTTATAGATAAGAAGACTGAGGCTCTGAGAGATTACTTAACAGAGCTTGTAGGTGATGAGTTGGAATTGAAACCCATTTTGTTAGTTCACATTTTCTTCTTTTTTCACTACAGTAATAAGTGTAGCAGTCGTAGCTTGCAGCTCACCAGCTGAAATGAATGATAGCAGACATGATTCCTTAATCGTGTTGGTTGTAAAGCATTTGCGAGGTTTGTCAGGTAATACTGTTGGGATTTGTAACAGGCTTCTTTCTGTTTTTACCCAGATCCCCAGACTTCAAGGGAGATTTTTGATTTTACATTAAAGGCAATTCGTCCTCAGGTAGGACTAATACTACTCTAATTCTTCTATAACTAAGACTTGTGATTGTTAAACATTGATGGTAATTTTTTTTTTTAATAGATTGATCTGAAGAGATATGCTGTACCCTTAGGTAAGACTGTGGGTAATTACAGATTATTAAATTGAATTCTTGAGTAAACATTTGCTTAAACTATGAGTGAAAGTAAGTGTGATAATGTCTGTGATGTTTCACGTGCAGTTATTTACAGGGAGGCTTTTAGAGACTTTGTGTTTAGCATACAAACTCCAGTTATATGGTCACACTTATATTACATAATGTAAAAAAATTGCTTTAGAACACCTTTCAGGGGTTCCAGATTGTTTGATTCTGACTTTAAATAAGCCCTGATCCTACTTCTGAACTTTGTTTGGGGATCACTGGCCTGTTGATTCAAATGGAGGTTGGCAGCATTAGCACAGTGATTAGGATCTGTAAGTTATTATAAAGATAGTGGATCTTCATGAACAGTCTTAGTTTTTTTTTTTTGTTTTTTTTTTTACAAATAGTTTATTGTCAAATTAGTTTCCACATAACACTCAGTGCTCATCCCCACAAGTGTCCTCCTCCATGCCCTTCCCCCCTCCCCCCCACATCCATCAGTCCTCAGTTTTTGTCAGCATTCAAGAGTCTCTCATGGTTTGCCTCTCTCCCTTTCCCCCACCATTTCCGCCCTTCTTCTCCCCCTTGGTCCTCCGTCAAGTTCCTCCTAATCCTCCTATTCGTGCAAACATATGATATTTGTCCTTCTCTGCCTGACTTATTTCGCTCAGCATAACACCCTCAAGGTCCATCCATGTTGCTACACATGGCCAGATTTCATTGTTTCTCATTGCCATGTAGTAATCCATGGTATAGATAAACCACATCTTCTTGATCCATTCATCTGTTGATGGACACTTAGGCTCTTTCCATGTTTTAGCTATTGTGGAGAGTGCTGCTATGAACATTGGGGTACATGTGCTCCTATGCCTCAGCATTTCTGTATCCCTTGGTAAATTCCTAGCAGTGCTATTGCTGGGTCCTAGGGGAGTTCTATTGTTAGTTTCCTGAGGAACCTCCACACTGTTTTCCAGAGGGGCTGTACCAGTTTACATTCCCACCAACAGTGTAGAAGGGTGCCCGTTTCTCCACATCCTCGCCAGCATCTAGAGTTCTCTGATTGGCTCATTTTAGCCACTCTGACTGGCGTGAGGTGGTATCTCAGTGTGGTTTTGATTTGTATTTCCCTGATGAGGAGGGATGCTGAGCATCGTTTCATGTGTCTGTTGGCCATCTGGATGATGAACAGTCTTAGTTTTGACTGAAGCTTTCTTAGTTTTTTTGTTCTGCCTTTTGTTATTCTGTTTTAAATATAATGGTTTTTTCGATTGCAGCTGGCTTATGCTTATTTACCCTGCATGCATCTCAGTTTAGCACCTGCCTCATGGACAACTATGTCTCTTTGTTTGAAGTATTGTCAAAATGGTGTAGCCATACGAATGTAGAAGTGAAGAAAGCTGCACATTGAGCTCTGGAATCTTTTCTGAAACAGGTATGAACTCAACTTTTATTTTAAAATATTTTTTCCCTGCCAAAAATTAAATTCCAGTCTTGTGCGTGCACATTTGAAAAATGAAAACAGGTTATTTTTTTAACTTCTGCAGTATTTAAATAAAAAAGTTTGCTTATCAGTCAGCTGCATTGGTGGCAGCAGGACTGAAAGAAATATAGGAATATCCCAGATCTGATCACAGCCCCAGAGGCAAGACTGGGGGTCTGCTAGACATGAAAGCGGCCATAAGGAGGTAGAAGGAAGAAGACTGGGAGGTCGTGTGTCCTCTGAGCCAGGAGCAGCCAGGTCGGGGTGGTCGGGGTAGAATAGAAACCTATTTCCCGAGAGGTCCGGCCAAGCTGTCAGTGTTAAGAAGGTTGTGTTTGTTTCACATGACTTCAAGAATAAGGAGAGTCCATTTGCCCTTTTGTATTTTCTGTCTAGGTAGGATGTGATTATAGAATTGAGGCTGAAAATTTGGAAACCTGTTGGCTAGGGAGAATGTGCTATGGCTCTCAGCATCCAGAGGTGTCTAGAAATACCAGGTGTTTAGGCCAGGTGTTACAGAATTAGACTCTTTGGGTTGGCTCTGATGGGAAACTCTGAAGATGCACCAAAAGTTTTGTTTGGAGCAGTGTTCTAAATGGTAGTTAAATTTACAAGCTAGGCCCTGAAGACCTACCTGAAATGTGGCACAGACAGTATCCCATTGTAGGAATATGACAGTCTGTTTATGGACAGTCGGGTTGTTCCCATTTCGATTTTTTGTTTGTTTTTTTTAAATGAAACAGTTGATTGGGCGCCTGGGTAGCTCAGTTGGTTAAGCATCCAACTTTGGCTTAGGTTATGATCTTGTGGTCCATGAGTTCAAGCCCCATGTCAGGCTTCGTGCTGACAGTTCAGAGCCTGGAGCCTGCTTCGGATTCTGTGTCTCCCTCTCTTTTTGCCCCTCCCCCGTTCACACTCTGTCTCTCTCTTTCTCCAAAATAAATAAACATTAAAGAAAAAATTAAAATAAATAAATAAGACAGTTGAGAACATTTGTGACCAAGTGTTTTTGTGGACATATGCTTTCACTTCTCTTGAGTAAAAACCTAGAAGCAGAATTGCTGGGTCATGTGGTAGATATATATGAAACTATAAGAAACTACTAGATTCTTTTCAAACTGGTTGCACCATCTTACATTCTCAACACCAAGGCATAGGAGTTTCTGTCAGCCCATATCCCAATCAGCACAAGGGATTGTTGGTCTTTTCAATTTTAGCTGTTCTCATGGGTGTATGATACTATCTTCCGGTGGTTATAAATTTGAATTTCCATGGTGACTGTTGATAATAATCTTTTTTTCCTCTAGTTATTAGCCATACTTTTAAAATTTTTAATTTTTTAAATTTACATCCAAGTTAATTAACGTATAGTGAGTGCAACAATGATTTAAGGAATAGATTTCTTAATACCCTTTACCCATTTAGCCCATCACTCCCTCCCACAACGCCTCCAGCAACCCTCTATAGTTAAGAGTCTCTTATGTTTTGTCCCCATCCTTGTTTTTATATTATTTTTGCTTCCCCTCCTTTATGTTCCTCTGTTTTGTATCTTAAATTCCTCATATGAGGGGCACCTGGGTGGCTCAGTTGGTTAAGCATACAACTTTGACTCAGGTCATGATCTCACAGTTTGTGAGTTCAAGCCCTGAGTCGGGCTCTGTGCTGACAGCTAGCTCAGAGCCTGGAGCCTGTTTCAGATTCTGTGTCTCCCTCTCTCTCTGACCCTCCCCTGTTCATGCTGTCTCTTTCTCTCAGAAATTAAAAAAAAAAAAATTAAAAAATTACTCATGAGTGGTTATATGGTATCATCTTTTTCTGACTAATTTTGCTTAGCATAATACCCTCCAGTTCCATCCACATAGTTGCAAATGGCAAGATTTCATTCTTTTTGATTGCTGAGTAATACTCTGTTATATATATACATATACCACATCTTCTTTATCCATTCATCTGTCAATGGACATTTGGGCTCTTTCCATATTTTAGCTATTGTCGATATATAAATGTTGGGGTGCATGTGCCTCTTCAAAACAGCACACTTTTATCTCGTGGATAAATACCTAGTAGTTCAGTTGCTGGGTCATAGGGTACTTTTTATTTTTTGAGAAACCTCCATACTGTTTTCTGGAGTGGCTGCACCAGTTTCCCTTCCCACTAGAAGTGGAAAAGAGATCCTCTTTCTCCACATCCTTGCTAACATCTGTTGCCTGAGTTGTTAATGTTTGCCATTTTGACACGTGTGAGGTGGTATCTCGGTGTGGTTTTGATTTGTATTTTTCTGATGATGAATGATATTGAGCATCTTTTCATGTGTCGGTTAGCCATCTGGATGTCTTCTTTGGAGAAGTGTCTTCTCACATCTTTTGCCCATTTCTTCACTGGATTATTTGTTTTTTGGGTGTTTAGTTCGATAATTTCTCTATAGATTTTGTATACTAACCGTTTATCTGTCATTTGCAAAGATTGTCTCCCATTCCGTCGGATGCCTTTTAGTTTTGCTGTTTGTTTCCTTCTCTGTGCAGAAGCTTTTTTGTCTTGATGAAGTCAAAGATGAAGTTCATCTTTGTTTTTGTAGAAACCGTTTATAAATGTGAGAACATTATAATATGTTCATAAAGAGAAAAAGTATTCTGTGATTAAGTTGATGGTGTTTGTTTACTTCTTGAGGAACATGTTCTTTAAAAAAAACTTTTTATTTTAATGTTTATTTATTTTTGATAGAGACGGAGCATGCGTTGGGGAGGGACATAGAAAGGGAGACACAGAATTGGAAGTAGGCTCCAGGCTCTGAGCTGTCTGCACAGAGCCTGATGCGGGGCTTGAACTCATGAACCGTGAGATCAGACGAACGTGTTCTTGATATGCTTGTGAAGAAGGAAATTCTGAGGCAGTAAGTATGATACCCCATTCTTCTAAAATAACTGGGGTTTTGTGTGGGATTAGGGTGTGTGTTGGTAGTTTGTCAATAGAAGGGTTGATACCTATTTTCTGCTTTTGATAATTATGATTCTTTCTATTCTTGTCTTGGACAGGCTTTGTGTTGAAATTAGGAATGCTTTCTTGAACACTTGTGTTAGTTCTTACATTTAGGTTCCTGTCCCTTAGTTTGGTAGATAGAGATCTACCGGATTCTCAAAGTCCTTTTTCCCCTTGCCTCACCTAATTCAAACTTTAGAGTTTGTAGCTTATTCTTTTGACAGATGAGATGCTTCATCTTTCTTTCTGACTGTGAGTTCTGAGCTCTTGTTCTGTGTTACCCTACTTAGACACTGAGTCAGTTGACTTCTGAACTCGCTGGTCATTGGGTGTGCAGGACTCCACAACACACTGTGAGATACAGATGGGCTCTAACCAGGCTTCCTGCTACACTGGGGAGCCTAAATGCAAAACCTGGTTTTTACGCATTCTCATCTTCAGTCCCTTTTTGTAGGAGAAATGTATCCTGTATAATAAAGGCTTGTTTGCGAGTGTTTTTTCTGAACATGGTGCAGACTGAGCAAATGAGAGCAGCAGTTCTTTGTCAGTAAAAGCAATTGTGTGGAATTATAACAACATATTGATAATATCCAATTAACCAATCTAGCCTTTTTACATTTGTCTAGATTCTTAGTCCTTTGTTTTGGTATTAAATATTTCTAAAAAACAAACATTATGCAATTGCAGATCTCTTCTATGGTGGCAAAAGATGCAGAAATGCATAAGAATAAGCTGCAGTACTTTATGGAGCAATTCTACGGAATTATCCGGAACATGGATTCAAACAGCAAGGACTTATCTATTGCAATTCGTGGATACGGACTTTTTGCAGGAGTATGTGGCTCATTAATTTACTCTGATCTTTTTTATTTTCGTTTGAACGTTTAAAGGAATATGATGTGTTGTTTTTGAACAGCATCTCACACTTGTGACAATATTATTGTTACTTGCTTTGTTGTTAACTTGTTTTTTCAGTGCCAACTATGTACTAGGATTTTGTACATATATTACCTCAGATTCTCATAACTCTCCTACAAGCTCTCATTCCACTTTACAAATGAGGAAACAAACCCAGAGAAATTGAGTAACTTGTCAAAGGACACAGTAATTGACGGAGCCATGATATAAAGGCAACTCATTTACAGTATACTGCCCATTATTTATGAAGTCAACTCATTGACAGTATACTGCCCATTATTTATGAAGTAGAATTTTAGTTGGTGTCACACAGTAATTTGGAAAGAGAGATTCTTATGACAGGAGTGTATTTAAGAATACTGATAGGAACGATAGTTATTTCCCTCTTAGTAGATCTCTGTGACTTCTACTTTATAGAGAACATGGATTGCTACCTTTCTCTCTACAGATCTGCCCATGAGTATCTACTCCCTTTTTCAGGGAAGGAAGGTCCCTCTTCCCACCTTTCTACTCTTACTACTCATTCCATCTGAGAATTTCCTTATTTGCTCCCAAATGATCATTCTACCTCTTGCTTTTTTAAAATCTTGATTTCTATTAGTCTTTATTGGGTCCTTTAAATATATTTAGGGCAGAAGAACCTATATGTGAGAAGGCTCAGATGTAAATGAAAACTTGGAATTTTTTTTAAGAGAGTTTGCACGTGTACACATGTGTGAGCAGGGGAGGGGAAGAGGAATAAAGAGAGAAAATATGAAGTAAGTTTTATGCCTGGTGCAGAGCCTGACTCAAGGCTTGATCCTACCACTGTGGGATAATGACATGAGCCAAAATCAAGAGTTAGATGCTCAACCCCGATTGAGCCACCCAGGCTCCCTGAGAACATGGAATTTTTAACTTTGTACACAGCAGTCTAACCTACTTCAACTTGTTTACTGGTTAGATATGTTCACAGTGTAGCTGGAGTGTGATAGTCAAGAATAAAGAGAGAGGGACTCTAAAAAGATTAACTAGTCAGATCCTCAGGGAAGCTCGATTAGATCTGAAGTGCAAAGAAGCCTTTGTAAAATCTGAAGCTGGATAGTAGTAGTATCAGATTTATGAGTGATGCAGGTAGCTCTGGGTGTACTGTGCAGTGTGGTGTGGTGTAGTAGCGTATTCCGGCTTTGAGTTCACTTCTGTTTCTCCTTCCCGGGGATTAGCCTCATGGTGCAGAGACTGCATCTAATTGGTCTCTGATAGTTACCATCTAAGCAGTATCTAGAATAGTTATGACAATCACTAGATGTTTTGTGTATAAATACTTAAAATATAATTACAGAGTATTTTAAGAAGCATCTTTATGAGATATGCTCTATTTTATAACTGTCTCATCTCCATTAAAAAGCTTGTTCATATTCAGCTTATAATCATATGGCTTAACATGACACTTTAAATCTTATTATTTTGACATTGACGAGATTGATACTTTTGTTTACCTTTCTGAAAGCCTTGCAAGGTTATAAATGCGAAAGATGTTGACTTCATGTATGTAGAACTTATTCAGCGCTGCAAACAGCTCTTCCTCACCCAGACAGACACTGTCGATGACCACATTTACCACATGCCAAGTTTCCTCCAGTCTATTGCAAGTGTCTTGCTTTACCTTGATACAGTAAGTGAAACAGTCAGTTAAGCTGAGCACTATTTTAATATTTAAATTCAGTTCTTCAGATAATTTGACAAAGTCATAGGAATTATATGTATTCAGTATAGGCACCGTTGTGATCAAGGTGACATTTTTAATTAGTATTTTGTGTTAATTATTGTCATGAAGCTTGACTTTTAGTTATCCAAAGCAGGAAAATTAATTTGTTCCTTGTTCTGTTTTTCTAAAAAGATTAAGATTGTTGCTTGGGGTAGAATTGCACCTTAAGTATCAGACAGTTTTACTCTTTTTTAGGCAATCACACTATTAACCTTATTAGTAGATTAGGTATAAGGCCGGTTTTTCATTTATCTAATGTGTGTCTACTTGAGTTGTAATTATTTTAGATATTTATATTATTCCTTTATTTCCTCCTGTAACTTTTAGTTTGCTGTCCATTTCTGGTAGGTTCCTGAGGTGTATACTCCTGTTCTGGAACATCTCCTTGTGGCACAGATAGACAGTTTCCCACAATATAGTCCAAAAATGCAGTCAGTGTGTTGTAAAGCCATAGTAAAAGTTTTCCTGGCGTTGCAGGGGAAAGGACCCATTCTCTGGAATTGCATCAGTACTGTGGGTAAGTTTGGAACTCACTCTTGTTTCTATGATGATGAATACTTAGCATGTTGTTTGATATAGATATTTTTTGTATCTTTTGATGCCTCTTGGGGAACTAATGTGTTGGTGGATCAGAATCTCCTTTTTCATCCTTTTTTTAAAATCTTTTTTCTCCCTTTTGCTCCTGAATCTTAATAGTCTAAAATTTTACATGGAAGATATTGATAGATTTTAAGGGAAAGCTTGGGAGGTGTTGTTATGTTTCGTAAATAGTGGCTTTCATTTTTGTTGAGTGTTTGGTTGTACTTTGTGATGTTGCCTTCATTTCTGTTTTCATTTTATTTTTTCAGTGCATCAGGGTTTAATCAGAATCTGTTCTAAGCCCGTGATCCTTCAAAAGGTAAATTCTGAATCTGTTTTGAAAATTACTCTTTTGTCACTGAAAGTTAGAAGTGATGATGGGATCTTTAGTCTGTAAGTATACAAAAATGGCCTTTTTAGTTATTAGCCATGCCTCGTAGTTTGAAAAGTATAGGACATAATGCCTCTATTTTTTCAGGTGAATAAATTCCTCAGTTATGGGACATTCTTTTTTTTTATTTATTTTTATTTTTTTAATACTTTTATTTATTTCTAGGAGAAAGAGAGGGAGACAGCGTGAGCAGGGGAGGGTCAGAGAGAGAGGGAGACACAGACTCTGAAATAGGCTCCAGGCTCTGAGCTGGCAGTCAGCACAGAGCCCGACGCGGGGCTCGAACCCACGAGCCGTGAGATCATGACCCAAGCGAAAGTCGGACGCTTAACCGACTAAGCCACCCAGGCGCCCCAGTTATGGGACATTCTTAAATGTAACTTACTGTTATTTACACATTTTTACAAGAAGGGAGTGGCTTCTCTTTTGGAACTCTGAGACAGAATACTTAGGCGCATCATGGGAGGCATATGTTAGTTACTTGAAGTTGTAGGAAGTAGTATGAGGTGGGAGATGGACCTGCATAGGACAGTGAGGTAAGTGACCTTAACAGGTTCCTTGGGCATTGTTTAAATTTTTTAAAATTTTTTAAATTTTTTAATGTTTTATTGATTTCTGAGAGAGAGAGAGAGAGCATGAGCAGGGGAAGGTCAGAGAGGGAGACACAGAATCTGAAACAGGCTCCAGGCTCTGAGCTATCAGCACAGAGCCCGACGCGGGGCTCGAACCCACAAACCATGAGATCATGACCTGAGCCGAAGTCGGGCGCTTAACTGACTGAGCCACCCAGGCGCCCCTGTTTTAAAAGATTTTTTAATTCATCACTATTATAGCCCCAGTTAGAAAAATTATGATTTTTTTTTTAGCTTGCTTGCGTATATTCCTATCATGCTGTACTATCTTCCTCAATCAAATTGGTATCTGATGAGAGAATGTTTTAGCTTAGGAAATTCTGAAAATCAAAACATTCTGGCAGCCATGATTATTTTGTGAATCCACCAGTAAGTATTGGTGTGTTGTCTTCCTGCCCAGGGTGCAGAGTCTGAATCTGAAGACTACCGTGCATCAGGGGAAGTTAGAACTGGCAGATGGAAAGTGCCCACATATAAAGACTATTTGGATCTTTTTAGAAGTCTCCTGAGTTGTGACCAGATGATGGTAAAAATGACTATTTTAAAGCCACGAAAGTACCCTAGTTCCTCTTTATTAGTCTCCATAGTTTTACCCTTAAGACTTAAAAATTTCAGAGTTATATTTTACTAACTATTCAGTTGTTTTATTTTCAAAGTACTTCATGTAGTAAAAAATTTAAATGCTGTACTGTAGGAACAAAATCATAGAACTCATGTAAACTTAATAATTGCTATAGCTAAGTCCTCATTTCATCTGTGAGTAGCCAGTGGTAGTATGTTTGATGCTAAGTTATTCTTCCTAACAGATCCACCCTCTTATGTAACAAAAGTACAACAATATTATCACCATGGAAGAGCTATTCTTTTTTTATTTGTTAAAAATGAAGATTAAAAAAAAGATGAAGATCTAACTCAGTAGTGTGAAGAAGATGGGTGCATGGTTTTTTTATGTCATTTATGATGAGAATAATGCCTCCTGCTTAATGTTTCTGATAGATGTTTCTCTAATGTCTGCTTTAAGCCAAGTTCTGGCTACCATTTCAGCATAAACTTTGGCAAAGCATTATACCCTAGGAAAAACAGTTTATGTCCGTAGATGATTTCTGTTCTGTCTTAGGAGTTTTTAGTTGTTTTCTTACTGAAATAAAATAGTATGGCAGTGTTTGTAATTTTACCTACAATATTTCTTTAGTGTATATGGTGTTAGGTATTCCTCTATTTTGAGGTTAAGTTCCATAGAATATTTGACTGAGTAAAGGCAGAGCCATTGGCTTGTATTTTTGGAATAGTTGAATAGTTTCACTTAAAATGTTGATTTATTTTGAGAGAGAGAGACAAAGAGAGCAAGCAGGGAAGGGGCAAAGAGACATAGAGAGAGAGAATCCCAGGCAGGCTTTGTGCTTCCAGTGCAGAGCCGACATGGGGCTTGAACTCATGAATCATGAGATCGTGACTTGAGCCGAAACCAAGTCAATGTTTAACTGACTGAGTACCCAGGTGCACCAGAGTAGTTTTACTTATAAAGAAATGGTCAATTATGGGGCACTTGGGTGGCTCAGTCAGTTAAGTGTCTGACTTTGGCTCAGGTCATGATCTCATTGTTTGTGGGTTTGAGTCCCGCACCAGGTTCTGTGTTGACAGCTAGCTCAGAGGCTGGAGCCTGCTTCAGATTCTGTGTCTCCCTCTCTCTCTGACTCTCCCCTGCTCACAGTGTCTCTCTCTCTCTCTCAGAAATAAATAAAACATTTAAAAAATTTTTTAAAAATAAAGAAATGGTAAATTATACCTTTAAGTTCAGTTTGAGGATAGGTGAGCATTGATTCACACGTATGTATGTTTATATGTATGTAAGCATGGTTATATAGAAACATATATGCACGTGTATTTGTATCAACATGTATATAATGTGTGTGTGTATAGTATACATAAGTGTTTTTACACACACACATTAAGTGGGATAAATGCTTTGATGAGGATTGGCCTAAATCTTCTCATTTGCTACTTTGTACTTAGTAAGTATCTGTTAACGTATGTATAGGTAAGTCCTATCTGACTTAAATGATATTGTCCTAATAATTTTGGAAAGTGTCTCTATTTTGCAGCTTGAAAACCTCCAGGTAAATCTCCTACAGTTTACACAGAAGTTGCTCTAATATCCAAATATACAAGTACATAGATGCATCGTAATTTAATATGGATATTGATACTTTTTGTATAAAATTTTCAAGTTGAATACTTTTCTTTATTTTAAAGGATTCTTTTTTAGCAGATGAAGCATTTCTCTTTGTGAATCCCTCCCTTCAAAGTCTGAATCGTTTGCTATATGATGAATTTGTCAAATCAGTTTTGAAGATTATTGAGGAATTGGATCTTACACTAGAGAAACAGAACGCTGGGGGACATGAGGTTAGAAGTTTTTGTCAATAATAATTTTGCCTCATTTTTATAGCAGCTCTCTTTGGATGTAAGCATCCAGGGGGAAATAGCACATTTATTGACTATTAGAGGAAATTGATCTCTGCAGCATTCATGTGTGTCATTGATACTTGGCTATTTAAATAGCTCAGTGTGTAGAAAATGTTATCTCTAGATTGTTCAAAAAGTAATTTCTATGTTTAATATTTGAAAACCATTTATTTTTTAAAAGTTGTTTATTATGCTTGTTACTCATTTCTTAGGAATAGTAAAGAGTCAAGTATTCCTTTGTATAAAGGTGACTTATTGTAGTAGGATAGGGAACCCTGGGATTCCTTTTGTTTATAGCTGAGGAAACTCCAGACTTTGGGTGCAGAACGTTCAATGTGTTCTTGAGAAAGTAGAATATAGGCAATAGGGAGGAAAGGAAGAATACACCCTCCTTTTTTCCTGTATCCAGATTTCCTGGCCTGTGTGAGAGATAAGTCATGGTTTAAGCCTGCCAGCCAGAAGCCACTGTGCTCTTCTCTGAGGACGTGTTTTAGGAAAGCACGATGGGAGTGACCCTAGTGTCAAAGGACTTAAGTTCCAATGGGAAACATCTAATTTGCTTTTCAGCTCGGGGATTTTTTTCTTGGACTAGATTATGCTCGTTAGGACATAGTACATAGCACTTCCACTGTAATACTGTGAAGTTAGACAAAAGATAATGGAGGGATTATGCAGAGGATAAAGGAAGCAGTAACTGTACTGCATTTGTATTGTCCTATTTTTTTATGCTGGTTGACGGAAACAGCAGTAGTTTTCATGTTTTGCGTACGTCTAAAATAATTTCATTAAAAAACTTGCCAACAGGGACTTCCTGGAACTCTGTCAGCCAACAAACCTGCTTTTTAGGACACATGTCCTTGTCACTTTTGTTGTCTTCAGTGGCTTCCTTGGACTTTCTTTCTCTTCTTGTTTTCTCTCGTCTGTTTCCTGCCTTTCACTTTACTTCCAGTAGGGCAGTGGTCACCTCTTGCGACCATTTCTCAAGTAAACCTGGCATCTGCCCTTATCCTCCTCTACAGCTTCCAGTCTGTATTTCTAACTACTTGTTTAACATTTCCACCTGAAATTGATAACATAGGCATAGTCTGCTCATAGTGAGTACTGTCGCTTAATACTGTTAACTATTCCTGTTTCTCGGTTTGAAACCTCCGAATCCTTATGGACACATTCTGATGTTCTGAACTTCTACCTCTGTCAAAGCAGCATTGCTAATTCCTTCAAGAAGTTATAGCCCTACCCCTTCATATTTTTGTATTTGTACCATTCTTTAATCACTTCACTTTCTCACTTCCTTTGTGTTATTTTCTTTAATGTTTTCGAGCTCTGTCATCTTAATAAATTGTAAGCTTTATTAAATTGTATTACCTGTAATTGAGGACTCATATATACTTTTCTCACTTTGATAAAGTGTTTGTTTGGGTACATCTACTTTTAAGGATGAAAATGAAGCAGCTGGTATTTTGGTGATCCCGACCTCTGATCCAGCGGCTAACTTGCACCCTGCTAAACCCAAAGATTTTTCAGCTTTCATTAACCTGGTGGAAATTTGCAGGTATTAAAAAAAATTCTAATTGTTTAAGGGTGGAAATCACCAGCTATTGGCTCTAAGAAAAAGACTTCTCTGGATATATGAGATGAAACAGTAAAAGACTTAAAATCTAAAATTGCTTCTATGAATCTTTAAAATATATCTATATGTACCAGCTTAGAATTATCATTGTTTTCTGTTTAAAAGATCCTCAGGTAGGGAGGGGTATCTGGGTGGCTCAGTCAGTTAAGCATCTGACATTTGGTTTTGGCTCATGTCATGTTCTCATGATTCCTGGGATCGAACCCCATGCTGGGCTGTGCACTAAAAGTGTGGAGCCTGCTTGGGGTTCTCTATCCCTCTCTGGCTGACCCTTCTCTGTGCTTATGCACATGCTTACTCAGTCTCTCTCAAAATAAATAAATAAACTTAAAAAAATATATCTTCCAGAGAAAAGGAATATAAAAATGTTATATAATGTAATCATACGCCTTTTTAATAATATCCCTTATAATTTTGAAGCAGAATAAAAATATGATAAAAACGTCTGCCTTAAGCTTTTAATTTGTTTTTACAGAGAGATTCTTCCTGAGAAACATGTAGAATATTTTGAGCCATGGGTCTATTCATTTGCATTTGAGTTAATTTTGCAGTCTACACGGTTGCCTCTCATCAGTGGTTTTTACAAATTGCTTTCTGTTGCTGTGAGAAATGCCAAGAAAATAAAATATTTTGAGGTGAGTGGTTTTTTGTACGGACACTGAATCTTCCTGGGTTTTTAGGTTGCGTGAGTATGTATAAATGCATTATAAAATATTATATTGGAGTCTTATTTTATAAAATTAAAGTCTTATTTTATTTTCTGTGCTTTTACAAGGAGTGTGAGTTGCAGTTGGTTGACAATGTAAAAACGTTAGTAGCATTTTCTGTTCTGATTTACAAGTACCTGGCCAATAAGGTGAGATTAACAGAGGTTAACAAAGGTTCTCAAAGTGTAGTCTTGGGACCAGCAGCCTCAGCATTGCCTGAGAAATCTGTGTCCCCTCCAGACCTTGCTCATCAGAAACTCTGGGGCCAGGCTGAACAGTCCATGCTAATAGGCTACCCAGGTGATCTGGTGGCTAGTGACACTGGAGAGTATCTAGATTAGGGTGCCTAATGCTCCAGTTTATCACGAGTGGTCCAGTCAGTTAGTTACAGGGTGAGCAGGTCTCTCAATTCATAGGTATATGTATTAGAAGACAGGAAAGGGGTAATGGACTTAGCCAGGCCTCTGACTTTTGAATAGTCATTCGCCTTTTACCTTAGGTTTTGTTTCTCACTGGCCTCTGCCTAAAGTGTTATCAGAGCCGATTTTTTCCCCCTCTGCTTAAGACCTTGGCAAAATGAAGATGGAAAATAGATTTACCCCTTAAGTAAGACTGAGGGGGCTCCTGGGTGGCTCAGTGGCTGGGTGTTCGACTTTGGTTCAGGTCACGGTTCATCTCGCGGTTCGTGAGTTCAAGCCCTATGTCGAGCTCTGTGCTGACAGCTCAGAGCCTGGAGCCTGCTTTGAATCCTGTGTGTCCCTCTTTCTCTCTGCCCCTCTCCGGCTTGCGCTCTCTCTCTTTCTGTCTCTCTCCAAAATAAGTAAACATTAAAAATTAAAAAAAAATAAGACTGGGAATTGCTAGATTAGGTCACAGAATTACATAATATTGTTCACTTTACTAATTTACTGCTTTATTCAACAGGGAGTTGATCCAAAGAGTCAGACACAGTCTCCTGAGGACCCAGAAAAGTATTCTTGCTTTGCTTTGCAAAATTTGGTAAAGAGGTAATTTTTAAAGGATTTATCCAGTGTTTTCATGGGCTATTTAAAAATAAAAGTATGTTGATAAAAAAAATCTTAGTAATCATAAATTACCTAATGATTTAAAAATTGGTTTGCTTAATTGAGATAGGGATTAGGGGATTAGGAAGTACTAAGAGAGGAAATTGGTGGCCTTCAAAAGTCCCTTGAGTTTTCATTAAATAGTTTAAATGATGTCAACTCAAAACTAATGGATTCTTTAGGTCTCCATATAATGAGAATTAAGTACTTGAGCAGATGAGTTTTTCCTGGAGATCAGTACTTACTTTGTAAATGATAGTAGCCATGTCATATAAAAGCTGTGTGATCACTTTTTGTATTTGAGAAGAAGGATAACTATTTTTTAGTTGATTCTCAGATTATAGACTCTGTTCAGAGCACAGCACTGTCTTTTTCTTTTCCTTTTTTGTTAAGGTTTCGGTTAAAATGAAGCAATACAAAGATGAACTTTTGGTCTCCTGTTTGGGCTTTATTCTGTCCCTGCCACATGACATCATTGAACTTGATATTAGAGCCTACGTTCCTGCACTGCAGGTAGATACGTTATTTCAAGCAGATGTATTTTTTTTTTCCACATAATGTTTTGTGTTCTAGAAAACACGGGAACTCTTAAGGTCTTGCCTCTGCAGTTATAGCAGGTACTTACGCCTCAGACACCCTGGCTCAAGTCCTCCTTTTGCCACTTAGTAGCCTGGGGACTTGAGACCCTTGGCTTGGCCTCTCAGAGCTTCCCTGACAGGTGGATGTGAAGATTAAACTTACCATGTGTTCAAAGTTTGCATTATAACACCAGTTGCGTAGACTGGTGGTGCTTATTTTCCCAGGAATGACCTTGGATGCACCTAATATCTCTAGCAGTATCTGTCAGTGGAATGGCTTACTCATTAGAAACCACAACTAATTGGTATTTTTTCTTTAAATGTTAAATTTTCTGTATTTCAGTTTACCTTGTTTGTATTAACATATAGATGGCTTTTAAACTGGGCCTGAGCTATACCCCATTGGCAGAAGTAGGTCTGAATGCCCTGGAAGAATGGTCAGTTTACATCTGCAAACATGTAATTCAGCCGTATTATAAAGACATTTTACCCAGCCTTGATGGATATCTGGAAAACATCAGCCTTATCAGGTAAGGTTTAGAATTGTGATGTATATCTTAAACAAAATGGTAATATAATAAATTTAGTAGGACTATTTGTATTTTTGCAACTTCTGTAATTTGAGTCTAACATATTCAAAATGTTTGATATTTTGTTAATATTTCCAATTTAGTCCGTGTAATTGGGACATAAATATAGTTAAGATGTTAAACTGTTTTTCATTTTATTCACGTCTATACAACCAAGATTTATAAAATATTCAAAGGCAAAAAGTCTATATTTAATATCTTGAATTCCTAATAAATCCTAATACACTGCCTTGCAAATAAATAGTTAAATAAGTAGGGATTAAAACTATGAAAATTTAATAGTAATTTTAGATTTTGTTAATTTTTATTGGTTTTCCAAATTGATGAAGCACTAATGTTAGCCAGTTAAGAAGAATTGCCATAGTACAAATAGGTTTGGGAAAAGATTCAAAGGGAAAAAAATGATTGGACCAGGCAAGTGTGACTGTCAAGAAAAGTAGTAATTCGAGTTCAGGGAGACAGATTTACTTGAAGCAGAATGAACATGGACACTGATATTAGGTGGAGCAAAAAAGAAAGATTCAGACTGGAGAAAGACACTGAAATATTGCTAAAATTTTAAAAGTGTCATGAAAAATTAAGTGAATTAAGTGTTAATTTGTAAAATCTTATCTATGTAAACCATTTTATTATTCAACTTAAGGATTGTTGGCTTGGAAACATTAAGTGAAAGTTGTGTGACACATTTTGTTCACTGAGTCTGGTTTTTCTCACACCTTGATGCATATTCAGAGTTCACGAAGAGTCATAATTTTCGAAGATTTTTCTGTAAATGTTAGCAATAATAGGCTAATTTAGAGATAAAAAAATATGCTTGTTAATGTTTGTAGGTTACTTAGGCTTTTAAAATTCACATATAAAGGGGCGCCCGGGTGGCTTAGTTGGTTAAGCGTCCGACTTTCGCTCAGGTCATGATCTCACGGTTCGTGGGTTCGAGCCCCGCGTCGGGCTCTGTGCTGACTGCCAGCTCAGAGCCTGGAGCCTGTTTCAGTCTGTGACTCCCTCCCTCTGACCCTCCCCTGCTCACGCTGTCTCACTCTCTCTCTCCTAGAAATAAATAAAACATTTAAAAAAAAAAATTCACATATAAAGATTGCTGTATTTGAGTAGATCATTAAAAAACATAGACTTAGTTTTAAAAAATGAATATATCTAGTAGCAAACACCTTGTTGGTACTTTTTGTTTTTTAGAATTTATTTCTGTCAGTGAGCCCATTAAAAAGATTTATGTTTTTTAAAAAATTATGAGGGAACATACATGATTATTTTTTAAATTGTTTTAAAAGAGACTACGTGTGCACACAGGCATGTGAATGGTGGGGTCGGGGAGGGAATCTTTTTTTTTTTTTTTTACAAATAGTTTATTATCAAATTAGTTTCCACATAACACCCAGTGCTCATCCTCACAAGTGCCCTCCTCCATGCCCACCCCTCCTCCCCCCCACATCCACCAGTCCTCAGTTTTTGTCAGCATTCAAGAGTCTCTCATGGTTTGCCTCTCCCCCTTTCCCCCACCATTTCCGCCCTTCTTCTCCCCCTTGGTCCTCTGTTAAGCTCCTCCTAATCCTCCTATACGTGCACACATATGATATTTGTCTTTCTCTGCCTGACTTATTTCGCTCAGCATAACACCCTCAAGGTCCATCCATGTTGCTACACATGGCCAGATTTCATTGTTTCTCATTGCCATGTAGTATTCCATGGTATAGATAAACCACATCTTCTTGATCCATTCATCTGTTGATGGACACTTAGGCTCTTTCCATGTTTTAGCTATTGTGGAGAGTGCTGCTATGAACATTGGGGTACATGTGCTCCTATGCATCAGCATTTCTGTATCCCTTGGGTAAATTCCTAGCAGTGCTATTGCTGGGTCATAGGGAGTTCTATTGTTAGTTTCCTTAGGAACCTCCACACTGTTTTCCAGAGGGGCTGTACCAGTTTACATTCCCACCAACAGTGTAGGAGGGTGCCCGTTTCTCCACATCCTCGCCAGCATCTAGAGTTCTCTGATTGGCTCATTTTAGCCACTCTGACTGGCGTGAGATGGTATCTCAGTGTGGTTTTGATTTGTATTTCCCTGATGAGGAGCGATGCTGAGCATCGTTTCATGTGTCTGTTGGCCATCTGGATGTCCTCTTTGGAGAAGTGTCTGTTCATATCTTCTGCCCATTTCTTTACTGGGTTGTTTGTTTTTCGGGCATGTAGTTTGGTGAGTTCCTTGTAGATTCTGGATATTAACCCTTTATCTGATATGTCATTTGCAATTATCTTTTCCCATTCCGTTGGTTGCCTATTAATTTTCTGGGTTGTTTCCTTGGCTGTGCAGAAGCTTTTAATCTTGATGAGGTCCCAACAGTTTATTTTTGCTCTTGATTCCCTTGCTTTTGGGGATGTGTCAAGTAAGAAGTTGCTGTGGTGGAGGTCAAGGAGGTTGTTTCCTGCTTTCTCCTCTAGGGTGTTGATAGTTTCCTGTCTCACGTTCAGGTCCTTTATCCATTTTGAGTTTATTTTTGTGCATGGTGTGAGAAAATGATCTAGTTTCATTCTTCTGCATGTTGCTGTCCAGTTCTCCCAACACCATCTGTTAAAAAGGCTGTCTTTTTTCCATCGGATATTCTTTCCTGCTTTGTCAAAGATTAGTTGGCTGTATACTTTTGGGTCCACTTCTGAGTTCTCAATTGTGTCCCATTGGTCTATGTGTCTGTTTTTGTGCCAATACCATACTGTCTTGATGATGACAGCTTTGTAGTAGAGGCTAAAGTCTGGGATGGTGATCCCTCCCGTTTTGGTTTTATTTTTCAGGATTACTTTGGCTATTCGGGGTCTTTTGTGGTTCCATACAAATTTTTGGATAGTTTGTTCTAGTTTTGAGAAGTATGCTGGTGCAATTTTGATTGGAATTGCATTGAATGTGTAGAGTGCCTTAGGTAGTAATGACATCTTAACTATATTTATTCTTCCTATCCATGAGCATGGAATGTTTTTCCATTTCTTTGTGTCTTCTTCAATTTCCTTCATAAGTTTTCTATAGTTTTCATCATACAGATCTCTTGTATCCTTGGTTAGGTTTATTCCGAGGTATTTTATGGTTTTTTGTGCAATTGTGAATGGGATCAGTTTCTTGATTTCTCTTTCTGTTACTTCATCGTTGGTGTATAAAAATGCAACCGATTTCTGTACGTTGATTTTGTACCCTGCAACTTGGCTGAATTCTTGGATCAGTTCTAGTAGGCTTCTGGTGGAGTCTGTCGGGTTTTCGATGTAGAGTATCATGTCATCTGCGAAGAGTGAAAGTTTGACTTCCTCTTTGCCAATTCTGATGCCTTTGATTTCCTTTTGGTGTCTGATGGCTGATGCTAGGACTTCCAGCACTATGTTAAACAGCAGTGGTGAGAGTGGGCATCCCTGTCGTGTTCCTGATCTCAGGGGGAAAGCTCTGAGTTTTTCCCCGTTGAGGATGATGTTAGCTGAAGGCTTCTCATAGATGGCTTTGATGATGTTTAAGTAGGTTCCTTCTATCCCAACTTTCTCGAGAGTCTTTATTAAGAAGGGATGCTGTATTTTGTCAAATGCTTTTTCTGCATCTATTGACAGGATCATATGGTTTTTATCTTTTCTTTTATTGATATGATGTATCACATTGATTGATTTGCGAATGTTGAACCAGCCCTGTAACCCAGGAATGAATCCCACTTGATCTTGGTGGATGATTCTTTTTATATGCTGCTGGATTCGATTTGCAAGGATCTTGTTGAGAATTTTTGCATCCGTATTCATCAAGGATATTGGCCTGTAGTTCTCTTTTTTTGCTGGATCTCTGTCTGGCTTGGGGATCAGTGTGATGCTGGCTTCATAAAATGAATCCGGGAGTTTTCCTTCGCTTTCTATTTTTCGGAATAACTTGAGAAGAATTGGGATTCATTCTGTTTTAAATGTCTGGTAGAATTCCCCATGGAAGCCATCAGGTCCAGGGCTCTTATATGTTGGGAGATTTTTGATCACTGATTCAATTTCTTCACTCGTTATGGGTCTGTTCAGGTTTTCTATTTCTTCCCGTGTGAATTTTGGTAGTGAGTGTGTGTTTAGGAATGTGTCCATTTCTTCTAAGTTGTCCAATTTGTTGGCATATAATTTTTCATAGTATTCCCTGATAATTGCTTGTATTTCTGAGGGGTTGGTTGTAATAAGTCCATTTTCATTCATAATTTTGTCTATTTGTGTGCTCTCTCTTTTCTTTTGGATAAGTCTGGCTAGAGGTTTGTCAATTTTGTTTACCTTTTCAAAAAACCAACTCTTGGTTTCATTGATCTGTTCAATTGTTTCTTTGGTCTCTATGTTGTTTATTTCTGCTCTAATTTTTACTATTTCTCTTCTTCTACTGGGTTTAGGGCGTTCTTGTTGCTCTGCCTCTAGTTCCTTTAGGTGAGCTGTTAGATTTTGGACTTGCGCTTTTTCTAATCTCTTGAAATAGGCCTGGAGAGCAATGTACTTTCCTCTTAGGACTGCCTTTGCCGCACCCCATAGATTTTGAATTGTTGTGTTTTCATTTTCATTTGTTTCCATATATTTTTTAATTTCCTCTCTAATTGCCTGATTGGCCCATTCATTCTTTAGAAGGGTGTTCTTTAACCTCCATGTTTTTGGAAGTTTTCCAGACTTCTTCCTGTAATTGATTTCAAGTTTCAAAGCATTGTGATCTGACAGTGTGCATGGTATGATCTCTGTTCTTTTATATTTATTGAGGGCTGCTTTATGTCCCAGTATGTGATCTATCTTAGAGAATGTGCCATGCGCACTTGAGAAGAAAGTAAATTCCCTGGCCTCAGGATGTAAAGTTCTAAATATATCCGTCAGGTCCATCTGGTCCAATGTGTCTTTCAAGTCCATTATTTCTTTAGTGATTTTCTGTCTGGTTGACCTATCCATTGCTGTAAGCGGAGTATTAAAGTCCCCTGCTATTAGCACATTCTTATCTATAAGCTTGTTTCTGTTTGTGATTAATTGTTTTAGATATTTAGGTGCTCCCATATTCGGTGCGTAGACATTTATGATTGTTAGTTCTTCCTGATGGATGGACCCTGTAATTATTATGTAGTGCCCTTCTTCATCTCTTGTGATTGTCTTTAATTTAAAGTCCAGTTTGTCTGATACAAGTATCGCTACTCCGGCTTTCTTTTGATTTCCTGTAGCATGATATATATTTCTCCATCCCCTTACTTTTAATCTGAAGGTATCTTCCCGTCTAAAATGAGTTTCTTGTAGACAGCATATAGATGGATTTTGTTTTTTAATCCATTCTGCTACCCTATGTCTTTTGATTGGAGCATTCAGCCCATTTACATTCAGTGTTATTATTGAAATATGTGGGTTTAGAGTCTTTGTATCTTTTGTAGGGTTCATGTTTGTGGTGGTGTCTCTGGAATCTTTGTTCCTTGCAACCTTTCCTTCAGAGCATCCCCCTCAGGATTTCTTGTAGGGCTGGCTTCGTGGTGACAAATTCTTTCAATTTCTGTTTATTTGGAAAGGTTTTTATCTCTCCTTCTATTTTGAATGACAGGCTTGCTGGATAGAGGATTCTTGGCTGCATATTTTTACTGTTCATCACATTGAAGATCTCTTGCCATTCCTTTCTGGCCTGCCACGTTTCAGTAGATAGGTCTGTCACCACTCTGATAGGTTTCCCTTTGTATGTGAGGGCCCTTTTCTCCCTAGCTGCTTTCAAAATTCTCTCTTTGTCCTTGTATTTTGCCATTTTTACGATGATATGTCGTGCAGAAGATCGATTCAAGTTACGTCTGAGAGGAGTCCTCTGAGCCTCTTGTATTTCCACATTGACCTCCTTCCCCAAGTCGGGGAAGTTCTCTGCTATAATTTGTTCCAGGACTCCTTCAGCACCTTTCCCTCTCTCTTCCTCTTCTGGGATTCCTATGATACGGATATTGTTGCGTTTGACTGTATCGCTGAGCTCTCGAATTCTTCTTTCCTGTTCCTGGATCAGTTTGTCTCTTTTTTTGTCAGCTTCTTGTTTTTCTAGAATAGTGTCTTCTAAATCACTTATTCTCCTTTCTGCCTCTTCAAGCCGTGCATTGGAGGCCTCTAATTTATTATGGATCTCATTTATCGCATTTTTTAATTCTTCATGCCTATTTTTATTTTCCATTCTGTCTGTAGCCATAGTTTCTTTGATGTCCCCTATGTTTTTTTCAAGCCCTGCTATTAATTTTACCATTATTATTCTAAAATCTTGTTTAGTTATGCTGCTGATATCTGTTTTGAGCAGTTCATTAGCTGTCATTTCTTCTTGGAGTTTCTTTGGAGGAGAGCTCTTTCGTTTCGTCATTTTAGTTAGCTTTCCAGCTCTTGTTGGTTTTAAAGACCTGTTATGCTCTCTGTTTCTATGAGCGCTGCTGTATCCAAGAAGACTCTTTGACTTTCCAGGGCCTATCCTTTCAGAGATTGTTTTTTGAATGGTATCCCTCGGTCACTGTTGTTGGGACCTTAGTTATTTTATTTTCCTATTCGTAGTGATATTTGGGACTCTTCACCTTGTGTACTCTAGCTTGTTTCTTGAGGTAGCCCTCTCAGGCAGAGATGGGCGTGGCGTGATCCGATGCCTCAGGCGGGGGTTCTGCCTTGGCGATTGTGGGAAGGAGAGTGACGGTGCTCCAGTCCCTTCTTGAACCCCGCGCTGCAGCTCGCTTTTTCTTTTTTTGGCGTGTCAACTCCCCGTTCTGGGGACGCAGCCGAAGTT
>JAESUZ010004314.1:0-18674 GCA_017311185.1 Proteles cristata cristata
GGAGAGAGAGAGAGACAGCGTGAGCTGGGGAGGGTCAGAGAGAGAGGGAGTCACAGACTGAAACAGCCTCCAGGCTCTGAGCTGGCAGTCAGCACAGAGCCCGACGCGGGGCTCGAACCCACAAACCGCGAGATCATGACCCAAGCGAAAGTCGAACACTTAACCAACGAAGCCACCCAGGCGCCCCTGGATATTGTGGATTCTTTAAAAAGTCATCCAGGTAATGAGCACCATCATGAAAGTCTTCATGAAAGACAACAAAGTGGCTTTGGCAACACAGAGACATAGTTTACATACTTTTCTATTTTGAAATTCCAAGAGGATTCCAAGAATCCTATCACATATGTGAATTATGGACATAACATTTCAGATAACCCTCAATACTTATTACAAACTGCAACAAGCAAATCTGTATATTTCTAACACCAAAGAGCATTTACCTCAGAAACATATATGAAACCAACTCCGTACACTACAAAGGAGACATTAGAAATTGTTGGAGTAGGGGCACATTGTTTAATAAAAGGTACTGGTATTATATAAAGAATCCATGTCCATTTTCCACTACATAGGAATCCATGTCCATTTTCCTCTACACAACACAAGCAAATATTCATTCTATGTAAATGACTGTTTCTTTCTCTTTAGCCTCCCATCCCTTTTAAAATATTTTTTTTAAATGTGTGTATGTATGCTTTTTTAAATTTATTTCTAGGAGAGAGAGAGAGAGTGTGAGCAGGGGAGGGTCAGAGAGAGAGGGAGACACAGACTCTGAAACAGGCTCCAGGCTCTGAGCTGGCAGTCAGCACAGAGCCCGACACGGGGCTCGAATCCACGAACCGCGAGATCATGACATAAGTGAAAGTCGGACGCTTAACCAACTAAGCCACCCAGGCGCCCCCCTTTTAAAATATTTAAGATACCTATTTTTTTCTCTGGAATTTGCTCATATGTATTGGGGTGTCATCTAACTTTGTTTTTCCCAAATGACTAGGTAATTATTCTAACAACATTCACCAAATGTGTAGAAAAGTTAATACAGCAGACCTGAATTTGCTAGCCTAAGAAAGTTCTGCTTGCAAGGTTGGCCCTTGGTGGGATTCTGGTAATTTATTAGCCACAGTGATAAAGAAAACAAAACAGAAGACCCAATTACTAACAGTAGGAATAAGAGAGGAGACATCAGTAGATGTTCTACAAATATTAAAAGGATAATAAGTTAATTGGCAGGGCTGAAGAGAAACAGGCACTCTCATACATTGCTGGTGGGTGTGAAAATGTGTAATACCTCTTTGGAGGGATATTTGAGATTACCTAGTAAAACTACACTGCACAAAACTATCATTTGATCCACCATCCCCATTTCTACAAATCTTCCCTGAAGACAGGCCTCTAACCATTAAAAAATACATTTGCGTAAGGTTATATTACCATCAATTGTAACAGCAAAATATTGGAAATAAATTTCCACATATACAAGGACTGAACAATATATGGTAGTGACACAAGAGAATGTTATGCTTCTGAAAAGAATGAGAAAGATCTCTATGTATCAATTGACTTCAAGTTTGGAAAATGTGCAAATAGAGAAATTAATGGAATTAATAAAATTTATTTTTCCTAACTGTATTTTCCTTAAAACAAAAATAAAACAAAACAAAAAACTTTGGTATCCTGTAGCTGTTTCACAGTTCTGGGCTCTGATAAAAGAGATCAGAGAAAATAAGGAAGTGCCACAAAGGATAGCTGTAAGTCACCAAGTCTAAAGCTTTGCCCAGAAAACAAAAACAAGGAAAGACGTGAAGGTTGACAGGGGAACCTGTGGGACCATCCATAAACTGGTTTCTATAGGTGGTTCCTAGAAACATCTTCCTCTAAGTCTCAAGACTGGAAAGGGAAGGACCTAGGATAAAGAAGATAGAGCACGGACCTTTACAGACCTTTGCATCCCTAGATGGAAAGAAGCTGTTGGGAGTACTATGGATCTAGGCCCTTTCAGAATCTATATCCAGGGCAGACCTCCAGAACGCTGCTGCCTCGGATGAGATCCAAGGATCCTCTTGGGAGTTCACAAGTACCAATAAGAAATCCTATGTGTGTGAAGAGCCCAAAGCAAGTAGGTTCTTTCCTCTCTCTCTCTGTCTCTTTTTTTTTAAAAAACATTTAGTCCATACTGAAGCTACCAATTCTTTTACATATGTAATTTTTTAATGCTTATTTATTTTTGAGAGAGAGAGAGAGAGTATGAGCTGGAGAGGGCATTGAGAGGGAGACAGAAGATCTGAAGTGGGCTCGGCACTGACAGCAGAGGGCTCGATGTGGGGCTTGAACCCATGAACCGGATATCATAGCCTGGGTGGAAGTCAGTTGCTCAACCGACTGACTGAGCCACCCAAGTGCCCCCAGGCTCTTTCTCTTAAGTGTGTTGCCTCTCACCTTCCATAGAGATGGCCGGATTGAGGTTAATTCCTCTCTTGCATTTCCAGTCAGTTTGAGCCTTGTAGTAAAAGTCAATCTTATTCCCCTCTCCTCCTCCGCCCGAACTCGCGCCCAATATTGAGCTTAGGCATCCCAACCATTTGAAAGACAGACAGCAAAGAATGAATGCCAACTAAGAGGAAGGGAGTGGTAATGTAGATCACAGATCCCATTAATCCCCATCCCTGCCTTTTCAGAGAAAACACCATGGATGTTCAGGAATTGTCACTTCCCCGTTTCGTCTCTCTGGTCTGTCCTGAAACCGACTCCCCCCGTGTCCATTTCCCTTATCCGACACACAGTAACAGAGTCACACAGAGCTGGGCTTGGCGGGAAGCCTGGGAGTGGGGGAAGGGTGTTCAGAAGGCAGGAGAAGCAGAGACCCAGGATCATCCGAGGCACTTCCTGCACCCGGACCTATTCTCAGCCACCATGTCCCAGGGATGCCATTTCCCAGCCTCGCACCCACCTCCTCCAACAGCAACCCGCTGCTTCTCTCCACGTTTGCCTGCGGCAGGCAGGACGACTCTCTGCCTCTTGAGCCCCTGGGCAAAAGACTGACCCTGGCTAAGATGCTGGCAATAGGCTGAGGGGCGGTGCCCTCTACCAACAAATGCTGTAATTCCGGTCGCCTGAGAGATCCGTTTTCAGGTTAGTGCAGCATGGAGGGACCCCCTCCTCCCCCTCCCCCCGGCCCAACATTCTACCACTCCTCCCACGGCCGTCTGTCAGTCGTCAGGCATGTCCTTCCAGCCCCCTTTCCGCGCGACACACCTCCAGGCTTGCCCAAGTGAGAGCGTGGTCACGTGACCTACCACCAGCCTCACGTGACCATGTAGTCAGCCTGTCTGCCGCAACCCTGCGGCACGGATGGCAGAATCTTCTGCCCCTGAGGGCGAGATGCTTGCTAGAAGAATCTGAAGCTCCCGACCCTGGTGAAAACAGCTGAAGGAAGGCTGAGTTTAGAGCCGGAGCCTCCAGCGCTAGGCCTGAGCCTTGCTCTTTAGGAGCATAGGGCTTACTCGATGAGGAAGAAGCTTGGAGACGAACTGATTTTTATTACTCTGTATGATACTCGGGCGACATATTCACACACACACACACACACACACACACACACACACACACACACACACACACACAGTCTGTCTCGAAAAATATTGATAAGCAAAACAAACACTGAAGGTAGGCAAATTACCATTTTGCCTTACCTTCATAAACCTTGCATATCAGAATCGGGTAGGAAAAAATACCACTTTCCATCCTGACAAACAAAACATAACAGGGTCACAATGTCTGGTTATCTTCCTGAAAATAATAAAACTTTGCAGATTTCCTCTTAACTTGGACTGCCCAACACTCCCCCATCCCTGACTTTCGCTACTGTCTGAATATGTATTACATTTTTGAATGTGAAAAACGTATAAAATAAATTCAGGAACTTTGGAAATTTTAAAGTTTATACCCGTTAATTCATTATATATTTTTATTTGGCAAGCCAGTCATTTTGAAGTTGTCTCTCACACTTGTTTATTCCTTTGTTATGCTTTACATAGTCAAAAATGTTTGCATAAATTTGGTCTATTTACACACACATATTTTTACAATGGAATTACACTTTCCATGTATAATACCAGTCTTTACTATTCTACCAAATAAAATATTTTGCTTTATTATTTTCTTATTCAGTTTTAAAATCTATACATCAATTTTAGTGGCTGTATGGTATTACCACCATAACATTTTCCATGGGCACCACTATGAAGAAATGGTTTTCCTGTCTCAGTTAATTTTCTGTACTTTAATTCTAGTAATTTTTAGGAGGTATCAACAAAACACCCATACTTTGAGCTGCAAAATTCAACTTCTCATTTCTTCAAAACTTACCTCATCCTTTCTATATCTTAATACACTCCTCCCAGCTACTCCAGACTGACTGGGTAACTCACTCACATAGAAAAACTTTTCCCAACTCCATGCTTTTCTTCATACCACCCAGTCTTTCATATATTCCAGAGCCCAGCTTAATTGAGTCCTTTTCTCTGAGGTATGCCCTGAGTAGCAGCCCATGGTAGCCTTTGCATTTAATGTTATCAGAATAAGGTTTTTCAAGGAGCTTATTATTTATATGTTAACTACCTGTGTGTTTTCCTGTGCTATCTTTGCATCTATATTTTAAGTTCAAGGAGAAGGGTGACTTCTGACAACTTTATCACAGAACGTTATTGAAAACACAAGACTCAAATAGACATCGATACACTAGAACAACAATTAGAAGGATAGCTGCCTTACTTATGATGGCTCAGTTCACTCTAGCTGAAATACTATGTATTATGATCTGGACAAAAACACAAACATTAACAAATGTTCTGTCAATTCTAATATTCATCTGGCATCAGAAGAATGATTCAGCTCATACAGATTTGGGCAAAGTCAGTGCTAGCAATAAAAATGTACATTACAACATAACCAACTATGTAAATCAAAGCATTATTATTCAAGAAATTGTTAACTCAGGAACATAAGGACAAAGGTAAATGATTAATCTTACTGATTTTTTTTGGTCTGCCTCAGGGTCGTATTGATTATCTGTTTTGATTTGCAGTTTCTTAGCAAACTCCTCAACTTCATGGAATACAGAAATAAGTGACTCAAGACTGAAATCATCATCAGTGAACAACACTGTCTCCTTTTTGATATTGTTACCAATATTCTCAAACATTGCTAGAACAACTTGAATATTGTCATTTGTCTCTTTCCTGTTAAAAAGGCCCATAAATTCGGACATTGCTTCAGCACTGAGTAGTTCTTTTGTCATGACAGATTTTCAGACAAATTCAGTAGCATTTTCAGAACATGAAACCTTGTTTTGGTATTGCCAGTGGCTAGTAAGGAGAGAAATCCTGACATATACTTGGCAACCAGTGTGTGGTAGTCAGTAGTTGTAGTGAGGTGTTTAACCATCCTTATTCCAGAAATTTGCTCAGGGGAATCTAAGCTATAAGAAAGGGTTTCTTCACACACTTGACATACATATGTCTGAATCATGTTTAGATTTGGATACTGTGAGGGCAGGTAAATCATATTTTCCAAAAAACTTGTCCTAACTCGGGAGGAAGGATAATTGAGCAAGGTTTCAATAAGTGAGACAACACCTGAATCCCGAATGAAATCTCAGGTAAATTGAGAAGCACTTCTCAGCCCCATTGCAATTTTAGATATTTCATGAATAAAAGGATCTTGGATTTTGTCCATTAATAAAAGCAGTTCTTCAAACTCCTCAGAACCAATTTTAAGCTCACACTGTATACAGCTGCAGGACCAATTCTCAGGCTCTGCACTCTCTCTGGCCCTAAGATGTTCCCGAATTTCCTTTACTGACCTGTAGGATGGACCATATTGAAATGGGAACTCAGGATCAGGCTGATCAGGCTGAAGCAAAGATTCCTGCTTTTCCCCTTCTGGGTTAAGTTCCATGTGCTTGGGCTTTCCTCCAAACATTTCAGAGAATAGAGATCCTGCTTCTTTTGGAAATCTAATGGGTAGTGGAGATGGGAAGCCAATCCTACCCCATGAACCAGGCTTGAACTGAATAGTGACCTCTTCCCAGTTCTGGGGTCTGTGTGAAGCATCAGGCTCCTGCTCAAATGAATACCTAGACCTGAAAGTGGCCCTGAACACAGGGCTAGGGTTTGATTCAAAATGGGCCTCATCTCCTGCCCAGAACCAGGATCCCACCATGTCTTCATCCTGCTCATCTACTGTCCTGGTCTCATAGATGGTTCCATTGTCAGTCCTGTTACTGGCCTCATCTTTAGCTCCAAAACAGGACCCAAAAACTGCCCCTTCCTCATTGTCTGGCCTGGTCTCACAAGTAATAACAGTTCCAGTCTCATTAATAGCCTTCTCTCTAGACCAAAACCAGGACTCAAAAATTACCTCCTCCTCATCCTCTGGCTTGAATGCACAGCACATCTCTGCTTCCACATTGACTTCTTTTGCAGCACAGGACCAGGATCCAAAAATGATTTCTTCTTCAGTCCTTGACCTGCTCTCTTCTACTGCCTGAGGCCCAACCTCTATACTGTTGTCTTCTTCAGCCCAAAACCAGGACCCAACAATGATTTCCTCTTCCTCAGTCACTGGCATGGACTCGAAACTGGCTCCTGCCTCCATACTGGACTCTTTTTCAGCCCCAAACCAGGACCCAACAATGGCTTCCTCCTCTTCAGCCTCTGAACTGGATTTGTTGTAAAGCCAGCCTCCTTCCTAATGATCTCTTCCCAACAATAGCTTCCTCCTCAGCTGCCAGCCTGACCTCTTTAGCTTCAGCTGCTGTCTTGAGCCTGTCCTCCTCCCCAGACCAGAACCAAGAACCAATGTCTTCCTGCTCAGCATCTGGCCTGGATTCTTCTCTGTCTTTAGCCACTCTAATGGTTTCATCTCCTTTCCAGAACCAGGATGTAATCATGCTCTCCTCCTCAGTCAGTGGGGTGGTCTCTTCTCCAGTCCCATCATCTATGTTGACCTCTTCTGTAGCCCATAACCAGAGCCCTATAATGGTCTCTGGCCTTGTGTATTTCCTAGGCTGGAACAATGAATTAACAGCATCCTGTTCGTCCTCAGGCCTAGACTTGCAGATGCTTCCTTTGGCAGTATACATGAAGGGATGTTCTTCATCCCAGAAGCAAGACTCATTATTGATCTCTTCAGCCTCTGCCATAAATTTGCATCTGGCACCAGCTCCATACTTGATACTGACCTCTTCTGTGGTCCCAAACAAAGATGATAAAATAACCTCCTCCTTGTCCTTCAAGCTAGACTTTTTGCTGACCTCAGTCCCTACATAAGCTTCTATTACATTCCAGAACCATGACCCAATAACGGGTTCCTCCTCAGCCCCTGGCATGGTATCACAACTGACTTTAGACCCAGAATCCATCCTGGCCTGGTTTTCAGCCCAAAACCAGGACCCAAATACTGTCTCTTCTTGATCTCCTGGCCTGTCTTCTCCAAACTCAGCCTCTGTATCAACCACTTTTCTATCCCAGAACCAGGGACCAATGACCTCTTTGTCCTCAGACCTTAGCCTAGATGCACAGCTGGCTCTAACATCAACTTCCATACTAGCTTCATCACTGACCCAAAACTAGGACTGAAAAATGGTCTCTTTCTCAGCCTCTAGGTTGTTTTCTTCACTAACCCAGAAGCAGGAACCAACAATGACCTTTTCTTTATCATCTACTAGCATAGATTTGGAGGTGACCTCAGCCCCAGTTTCTATAATGGTCTTTTCCCCAGACCCAAGCATAGAATTGCCAATATACTCCTTCTCAGTGCTTGGTCTGGATTTACTGCTGGCATCAGTCCCCATACTGGCTGCTTCTTCAGTCCAGAACCAACTGCCAAAAATGGAATCATCCTCCACTTGAGAACTGTACTTGACACTGGTCCCACCTATTATCCTGGATTCTTCTACAGCACAGAACTAGGTCCCAATGAGGACCTCTTCTTCAGACCTGGTTTCTGGCTTGGCCCTAGCTCTGGTCTTAGTTTTGACCTTTTCCTTTGCCATAATTCTGGCCCTGGCCTTTTTCTTGAACTTGGGCCTTGACAAGTTATTAGCCTTTTCTCCAGGACAGAACCAGGACTCTTTTTGGACTACATCTCAAGATCCAGACACAAAATCAATGGAAGCTTCATGCTTGGCCCTATACCTGGCTCTAACATTGGTCCCTTTCCTGACTCTTGGTTTAGACCTGCATTTGGCATCCTCTCTAGCCCAGAACCAGGACTTCACATTGTACTCACATTCATATCCAGAACTGGACTCAAAGTCTTCTTTCTTGGACCTAAACCTGGACCTGTTATTGGTCTCTTCCTTGGGCATGGAACAGATATTACCCTTTTCTCTGGCCCAGAGCCAGGATGTCTTAATAGATTCATCCTCAGAGCCAGAACTGGACACATTATAAAACTCCTGACTGGTGTTGGGCCTAGACATGGCCCCTTGTTTGGCCATGTGTCTAGATCTGGCACTGGCCTTTACCCTGTCTCTAGGACAAAACTTTGTACTGACCTCTTCTCCACTCCAGAACCAGGAATTCAGAGAGGATCTTTCCACCCATCTGAAATCACAATTGTGAGAGATCTCTTGTTTGGATGTAGGCCTGGGGCCCCACCAGGATCCCACATTGGACTTCTCCTCTGACCCAAAGGCTGTATTCCTGATTGGGACTTGACCTTAGTGGCAGGAAAGGAATCAGTGTCCACACCGATCAGTTTCCTATCCATAGATAAGGTCTTCATTTTAGCAACTGACTCAAACTCAGTACTGACAAGTGGCCAGGCTATGGAATTGGTTTGGGACACTCCCTCGGTCTTCAACATCTCTTTACCATCGAATTCAATCTTGGCCCATGAAGGGACATTATCTGTGGGCTTCACCCCAGGGATTACCTTGTCCTCATTGTTAGGATGCACCACACCTACTGCCATGGTTACTGCTTTGGGCTTTGCCCCACCTACTACCATGACATCAGATTTAGGACTTACCCCAGGCATTACCTGTGCCTGGGTCCTAACCTTAGGTCTGACCACCACTGGCACTTCATTCTCTCTTTCAGCCCCACCCCCAACCTCTTCTCCAGCCTTCTTTTCAGGTTTCGCCTGGGCAGCAGGTTCAATCTCAGCCCTAGTCATGGTATAAGTTACAGAGGAGGCCAAGTTAAGTACCCCTACTCCAGTCTCAGCCTCTACTACAGATCTCTCACAGTTTTGTATCTTCACACTGTGATCTTTCAGTTCAGATGATAATAGTTGCAAACAAGAGTTAGAGTCAATCACCAGTCCAGCAGTCAATTGACCTCCTTCTGAAGCCTAGACTCAGTCAATATCACAAAGAGCAGAGATACAACCAAGCTGAGGGATGATGAATGTTCCCAGGTAGGAGCAGACCTGTTGAGGGTGGTGGTCAGCAGCAATCCAACACCACCAGAGCTGCTACTGGAGGTGGATCTAAGGGATAAAAATGACATGGGGCTTTGAATCTCTTCTAATTGTGCAGAGATTCACATAGAGAGATTGGGGCTTGAATGCTTATTGGAACAGTTGGATTAGTAGAAAGTCTTTCTGTCACCCTCATTTCCCTCACATGTTTTACCCAGATTCTGCCACATTACTTTTCCGACTACAAAACAGGTGTGAAATTCGTGAGTATTGGCAATGGGAGAGACTTAGGAGCCCCCAGACTACTCTAATCACTCTTAGGCCAGTGTTGATTTCCGCTTCCCCACCAAAAGCTGTACCCACTTCATACCAACCTGTATGAATGTGGTACAATTTCCCCCTCCTTTCCTTGATTTCAAACCTTAAAGCAGTCTACAAATAAGTAAAAATAAAAGAAAGAGTGGAGCCTGACTGCAGAGAGATAAAAGGGCATGCTGACCCCTGATGGAAGTATCTCTTACCATTAGAGTTCAATTTGTTGTTTCCTATCTCAATGTCTATGCGCTGAGGTTTTCTCTTCCCTTTCACAGCCAATCCACACATACCCAAATACTCCTAATATCTACTGAAGGAAATGGAAAAGGGATGCTGTGGCAGCTGCAAATCTAGCAGCAAGCAGGAGAGATGGAGGAGATCCTATACCCACTTGGAACAAAGACACTTACCATGGTCTTACTCTATAGTGCTCCCCTGATTTACCCACCTACACACCAACCTCTAGAGATTTGAACCAGTCTCCTCCTCTCCTTCCTTACAGAAGTGAGCAGCCTTAAAGGAATTCTATGGACAGACACAAAGGCAAAACATTCAGGAAATAATGGTAGCAACTGAGTGCTTGGAGGACAGACCAACACCAAAAAGTATCTATATTGTCATCTAACATTTAGGGACCTATTGAGAGAATATTCTCACTTAATTTACGCCCTGTTTCAGGGTTCTGCATAACAGCTCCTCTTCACATCACACTCTGACCATTAACATTATTCCCTTCTCCAGTTATGAGGATTCAACACTAGGTGTTCACAGACCTTGCACTGGTACTACAGAAGTGGGGTAAAGTACCTAGCATGTTACAGAAAACAGACTGTGCAGTGGCATATATAATTCTCTCTCACCCTCACCTTCTAGGCCATCTTTTTCTGCCACCAATTTTGAGTGAAGGTGAGGAAGAAAGGCAAGGGAAGGGCTTAGAAAGCTAGTACAATGGGGGAATTTTAGAAGGTATTCCTGGATGCCTGACCTGTTCTGGTCACAGTCACTCCGCTCTGATTTGTGCCTCCACTCAATGGGTGAAGCTCATGCCCCCTCCCATACGCCTCCAGATTCAGGCATTTGTCCTGCTCCTCCTTTTTTCAAATGTCTCCTCTACAGATGCAACCTGTGGGATGAAGCCGCCAGACCTACTGCGCAGGGTGAAAACTTCCCATCAACCAGGCACCTGTGGGAAGAGACAGCACCCAGGGTGCTAGGTCCAATAGGCCCCTTTCCAGAATCAAGGCCCAGAGTAGCAGAGGTAACCGCCCCCGCTCCCCTGCCAGTTGGGCACAGAGCTCTGACACCGCTCCCTCTCCGCCATTTGTTCTATAGCAGGCTCCTCCCTCCCCTGCCCCCACAGCTCTCTCCTGACACAGCACGGTCTAGGACGAGCTGTGGGCACCTGAAAAGCTGGCTGCGAAGTAGCCAGCGCAGTTCACCTCCAGAGAATCCAAGGGAGCCTCTCCGACCAGCCCCTGGCCCCTGCGCCTGGCCCGCGCGGGTCGCTGCGTCTCCTTGTCAGGCGTCCTATGGCACTGTGCACCTCTGTCAGGGACCGGGTACGACTGGATCGCCTCCTCCTTAGCAGGCTGCCAGAGGCTGGGGTCCGGACAGGCTGTAAGCCGGGCTACAGTGGGTGTCTCCCACCCCTCCCCACCACACCCCACTTGCCTCCACAGGCTCAAGTTGCAGGTCTTGGCCTCTCCCTCCTCTTAGAGCTCCTCCCTGGGAATCTCACCACCTAGCGTGCGGCCAGAATCTCAAAGAGGCGTCCCAGCCCCCCCTCCCCCCGCCCCCGCTGCAGCACCCAACTGGGCTGGGGCTGCTCAGGAAGCCTCAGGAACCGCTCACAGCGAGGGTGTAGAAAAAGGAAGCAGAGGGCTAAGGCGTGAATGAGCCTGACGTTCCCTCCCCGACCCACCCTAGTTCCGACCCAGAAGGGGCGGGGCCAGGGGGAGCGCCAGCCTAAGGGGCGGGCTCACAGCAGACTGCCTCTGCAGACCTCTAGGCGACCACCCCCTCATTGTTGGCACTGCAATAAAAGGGACCCGGGGACAACTGGCGGTGGGGGCTAGGATGGGGTGGTGATGCAGGTGGTGATGGTGGCAGTGTGCTGCAGGCAGCAGCGGATGGAAATCAACAGCCCATCTGTGTGTGAGAATCCGCAGGCTGTTTGGTAGGTGCACCTTCTGCTTCCTCATTTTTGGCCTGCCCTCTTTCCTGGAGGCTGATGACCTAAGGTGGGAGGGGGCTCCCATGGAGCCCTCACCACTGTGCCTTTTCTAAAGGAAGGCAGACCTACACCTCTAGCCAGAGAAAACAAAAAATTGCTCTGTGCCCATTCTTTCTACCACACAGCTTCCTCCCCCCCACCCCTTAATTCAGACTGGTCACATGTTTTGTGTCATTTCGCAGTCCTCACAGTTGCCCAAGAAGGAGGATCTTCCCTTGTCAGAGCTGCACAGTTCATAGAATCTTGTGGGTCTGTTGCCCCATGGCCAGGTGTCAGGATAGTCCTGCCTCCTCCTTCCACTGTCCTGTCTATCAAGTCTTCTCTTGCAGTCACATACAAGCTCTCATGATCTTTGGCAATGTGGAAATGTGGCAGGGATTAGAACCAGCTTGGATCTCAGCCACTTGCCATACACAACTATCTAATTTCCCCAGCCATTCTTTGGAGAAGGCCCCATCATGTACCGACTTCTCCAAGACAGAAGCCTGGTGGTTCTTGAATCCTCTGACTCCTTTACCCCTACATCCTTCCTCTAGTTTTGGGCCCTTCCTTTCTGTGCTCCATGGGGCAAACAGAGCAACTGTGCTTAAGCACAACTATGGTTGAGCACAGACCTTTTGGTGGTCCATTTTAAACCTTTTAAATCCAATTAAATGGCACTTTCATTGTGGTAGACTAAATAAAGGTCCCTCAGGGATTATCTATGTCCTATTCCCCAGAACCTGTAAATATGTGATGTTACAGGGCAAAAGGAATTAAAATTGCTGATGCAATTAAGATCACTAATCAGCTGAATTTAAAAATAAGAATAAACGGTTTCTTCCTGGCCATTGTAATTGCAAGGGTACTTAAATTTGCAAGACATAGGCAGAAGAGTCAGTGTCACAGTAAATCAGCATGACAAAGGATTAGACAGGCCATTGATGGCTTTGAAGATAAAACAAAGCCAAGACTCAAGGAATGCAGGCAGCTCCCAGAAGCCAGAAAAGGCCAAAGAAACAGATTGTCCTCAGGGTTGCTCAGAAAAATGAAGCCCTGCCATCACATTTATTTTAGACCAGTAGGATCCTTTTTTTATTCCCCACATCCAGGACTGTAAGATAATACATCTGTGTTATTTTAAGCTGCCAAGATGGTGGTAATGTGTTACAGCAGCAGCAGGAACTGAATTTACTCACCATCATGATAGTCCATTCTAATTGACTTTCTTTATTTGGGCCTCAACCCTGGGAGGATCATGTTGGGGGTTCATTTCTTACCAGTATAACCACCCTTTCCAGCACTCCCCATCTCTATTTACTAAAGAAACATTTTGCAATGGCTTTGAGGTTCATCTTAGAGAAAGTCCCTATATATTGAAAATCATTGATGTTTTTGAGAATGAAAAGAGAGCCATATTCTGACCATGAATTTCCATATATTTTCACTTCATCTTTTACTTGTTTTTAACTATTTATTATAATTGTGCAATATTTTGGTGATAAAAACATCTGGAGAGGATTCTATACAGTATCTGAACTGACAATGGATGCCAATTATCAGAGCAGCGCAGATTTTACGGTGCTGTTTAATGGCTTTAGCTGAATTGTAGATCATTTTTTCCATTGCTCCATAACATTACTCTCTTGGTGGAATGCCAGGCTTGACAAGGGAATGAACTCTGTTAGGATTTGTGGGTGTGTGAATCTCTTTGCCTTGCTGAAGAAGTGTTCTTTCATTTTCTTAAAGTCTCTGGTGTCTTCCATTCATTCAATAAATATATATAACTACTTACTTTTCCTAGGCACTAGAGATACAGTAGAAACAAACATTAAATATAGCTGTTCTTGTGGAAGCTATATTTACTTGTAGTTTCTTTATTATTCAATTTTTATCCTAAAATTTTATGGTCATATGAGCATAAAGTTGTCTGGTAATTCTCAAGGTGATCCAATATTGATTCCAAGATATTTACTGACAATAGAGTGATCTACCACAAGTTGACTGATTTTAATGTGAGACTTTGAAAATGTGTTGGACAATTTGTTCTCTCTCTCTTTTTATTATTTCTGAGAGAGAGAGAGAGAGAGACAGTGAGACAGTGTGAGCAGGGGAGGGTCAGAGAGAGAGAGGGAGATCAGAATCTGAAACAGGCTCCAGGCTCTGAGCTAGCTGTCAGCACAGAGCCTCATGCAAGGCCCGAACTCATGAACCCTGAGATCATGACAGACGCTTAACTGACTGAGCCACCCAGGTGCCCCTCTATTTACTTCCTTCTAAAGTAGATTCCAGTCTGATTGCAACAGCCAGAGTTTCACTCCCCAGTATCTCCACTAGCACCTGTGCAACACTGACTAGCCTCTGAAATCTAAATGTCTGTAGTGTAAGTGCTTGACATTGAGCTTTAATTGCCAAGGCATCTGGTTCAAAAGACATCCCTTATACTATATACAGAAAATTTGAAAGATTCCACCAAAAACTGGTAGGACTGATAAACAAATTCAGTAAAGGATCAGGATACAAGATCAATGTACACCAATCTTGCATTTCTATACAGCAATAATAAAGCAGCAGAAAGAGGCATTAAGAAAACAACCCTATTTACAACTGCACCAAGAATAATAAGATACCTAGGAAACCTAGGATAAACCTAACCAACAAGGTAAAGGATCTGTACTCTGAGAACTATAAAACACTGATTAAAAAAAAAAAAAAAACAAACCCTGAAGATTACACAAAGAAATTCAAAGAAATTTCATGCTCATGGATTAAAGAACAAATATTGTTAAAGTGTCTATACCACTACACATTTAATGGTAAAAGCAATCTACACATTTAATTCAATCCTTATCAAAATCAACAGCATTTTTCACAGAATTGGAATAGTCCCAAGGTTTGTATGGCACTACAAAAGACTCCAAATAGCCAAAGCAACATTGAACAAGAAAAGCAAAGCTGGAGGAATCACAATTCCAGACTTCAACTTCTATTACAAAGCTGTAGTAATCAAAACAGTATGGCACTGGCACAAAAAGAGACATGTAGGGAAATAGAACAGAATAGAAAAACCAAAAATGAACCCACAAGTATATGGTCAATTAATCCTTGACAAAGGAGGCAAGAATATTCAGTGAGGAAAAAAACCAGTCCCTTGAACAAATGGTGCTGGGAAAACTGGATAGCAACATGCAAAAGACAGAAACTGGACGACTTTCTTGCATCATATATTTAAAAAAATTCAAAATGGATTAAAGAGCTAAATGGGAGACCTGAAAGCATTAAAATTCTAGAGAGGAACATAGATAGTAACTTTTCTGACATTGCTTGTACCAACTTTGTTCTAGTAGCCTCTCTCCTGAGGCAAGGGAAACAAAAGCAAAAATAAACTATTGGGATTACTGCAACATAAACTTCTGCACAGCAAAGGAAACAATACTAAAAGACAACTTATGGAATGGGAGAAGACATTTGCAAATGACATATCCAATAATGGGTTAGTATCCCATATATAAAGAACGGATAGAACTCAAAATTCAAAACATAAATAATCCAATTCAAAATGGGCAGAATACATGGATAGACATTTTCCAAAGAAGACATCCAGACGGCCAACAGACACATGAAAAATGCTTACCATCACTCATCATCAGAGAAATGCAAATCAAAATTATAATGAGATATCACCTCACACCTGTCAGAATGGCTAAAATCAATAACACAGGAAACAAATGTTGATGAGAATGTGGAGAAAAAAGGAACCCTCTTGTACTATTCATGGGAATGAAAACTGGTGCAGCCAGTGTAGAAGACCTTATGGAGGTTCCTTTAAAAGTTAAAAATAGACCTACCCTATAATTCATCAGTTGCACTACTGGGTATTTACCCAAATAATACAAAAACACTAATTTGTAGAGATACAAGCACCCCTATGTTTATAGATGTATTATTTACAATAGCCAAATTACAGAAGCAACCCAGCGTCTATCAACTGATGAATGGATAAAGATGTGGTATATATACAATGGAATATTATTCAGCCATAAAAAGATTGAAATCTTGACATTTGCAATGACATGGATGGAGCTAGAGAGTATAATGCTAAGTGAAATAAGTCAATCAGAGAAAAAGAAATAACATGATTTTACTCATGTGGAATTTAAGAAACAAAACAAATGAGCAAAGGGAAAAAAGAGAGAAAGACAAACCAAGAAACAGATTCTTAATTATAGAAAACAAAGAGACAAAAAGACAGTTATCAGGGAGGTGGGTGGGGAGATGAGTTAAATAGGTGATGGGGATTAAGGAGTACATTTGTGATGAGCACTGTGTGATGTATGGAATTCCTGAATCACTAAATTTTACACCTGAACCTAATATTACACTGCATGTTAACTGGAATTAAAACAAAAAACTTTAAAAAAGGACATCATCTTTTGTTAAAATATAATTTATTGTCAAGTTGACTAACATACAGTGTATACAGTGTGCTTTTGGTTTTGGGGGTAGATCTCCATGATTCATCGCTTACATACAACACCCAGTGCTCATCCCAACAAGTGCCCACCTCAATGCCCATCACCTATTTTCCCCTCTCCCTCACCACCCCCCCACAACCCTCAGTTTGTTCTCTGTATTTAAAAGTCTCTCACTCCTGTATCCTTTGGATTCCTAGTAGCACTACTGCTGGGTCATAGGGTAGTTCTGTTTTTAATTTTTTGAGGAACCTCTACACTGTTTCTCAGGGCGGCTGCACCAGTTTGCATTCCAACCAACAGTGAAAGAGGGTGCCTGTTTCTTCACATCCTTGCCAGCATCTATAGTCGCCTGATTTGTTCATTTTAGCCACTCTTCCCATTTCTCCACATCGTCACCAGCATCTGTTGTTTCCTAAGTTGTTAATTTTAGCCACTCTGACTGGTGTGAGGTGGTATCTCAGTGTGGTTTTGATTTGTATTTCCCTGATGATGAGTGATATTAAGCAATTTTTCATGTGTCTGTAGGCCATCTGGATGTTTTCAATGGAAAAGTGTCTATTCATGAAAAGACATCCATCTTGAATAAACATATGGCTAGGTGTATGACCCACCTACTAGCAAAACAACCAGATAATGAACTGGGACACCGCCATCCATGAAGTTACCTTTCAGAATGTCCTGGTTAACCTGAGTAATTGACCCTTAACTCAATTAAGTAATTGAGTTAAATTCTCCTTTTTCCTTCTCCTGCCCTAAGTCCAACTCTTATGCTTTAAGTTAACCAATACATAGTGAACTTGTGGAACCCTAGGTTCCCCACCCTCAGAGCCTAATAAAGGAAGAGCTCTAGTTCCGTTCTGCCTCCTGTACCCACCATATACTTGGGACCTATGGAACAACTTAGAACAAAATAATTTCCAAGCATAAAGTCAGGGATACAGAAGCATCTGTGCCTCCAGCCCTACCCCCGCCTCCCACATACATATGCGTGTAAACTTTTAAACTTGCATATCCCTTGATTCTGAAGCTCAAATTAGTTCCTCTTGTCTCTCTCAATCATTAGAGTCACAGAACTGTTTTTTGTCCATTTAAGAAAGATCCCAACTAAATAAATGGAGAGATATTCCATGTACAAGGACAGGAAGACTCATTACCAAGATGTCAGTCCTTCCCAATCTAGTCTATAGATTCAATGCAATCCCAATCAAAACCCCAGCAAGTTATTTTGTGGATATTGACAAGCTGATACTAAAGTTGATATGAAAATGCAAAAGACCCAGAAAAGCCAACTCAAAATTGAAGGAGAAGAACATAGTCAGAGGACTGATATTACCTGATTTCAAGAGTTACTATAAAGTTACAGTAATCAAAATAGTGTGATACTGACAAAATAATAGACAGAGACACTTTGGTGGCTCAGTTGGTTATGCGTCTGACTCTTGATCTCAGCTCATATCATGATCTCACAGTTCGTGAATTTGAGCCCCACATTTGGCTCTGCACGGACAGTGGTGAGACTGCTTGAGGTTCTCTTTCTCCCTCTCTCTCTCTGCCACTCCCCTGCTCATTCTCTCTCTCTCTAAATAAATAGACATTAAAAAATTAATAGAATTTTTAAAAAAAGAATAGACAAATAGATCAATGGAACAATAGAGAGTCCAGAAATATACTGACATAAATACAGTCCATTAATCTTTAATCTGACAAAGGAACAAAGGCAGTATAATAAAGATAGTCTACTCAACAAATGGTGCTGGAAGAAATGAACATCCAAATGCAAGAAACTGAATTTAAACACAGACCTTAAGCCCTTCAACAATTAACTCAAAACAGATCACAAAGCTAAATATTAAAAGCAAAACTATGAAACTCCTAGAGGATAACATAGGAGAAAACTTGATGACGTTAAGTGTAATGATGACTTTTTAAAATTGCTTTTTTGAGATATAACTGACATATTAAAAAGTGCATATATTTATCGTATACAATTTGGTTAGTTTGAACATATGCATAACACTCATGAAACCATCATCACAACATATACATCACTTTCAAAAATTTACTTGCGCCCCATTGTTGTTGTTGTTGCTGTAGTTGTAAGAACACATAAGATCTATCTTCTTAACTAAACTTTAAGTGCACAATACTGTATTGGTAAGCACAAGCATTATGATATATAGATCTCTAGGATGTACTCATCATGCATACCTGAAGTTTTATACATGTCCAATAGCTCCCCATTTTTT
>JAESUZ010004315.1:0-54910 GCA_017311185.1 Proteles cristata cristata
TCTCTGGGCCGGGGTCTCCCCCCAGCGCCCCAGGCTTGCCGAGTGGGCACAGTCTCTCTGGGCCGGGGTCTCCCCCCAGCGCCCCAGGCTTGCCGAGTGGGCACAGTCCGTGGCAAGAACCAGCCAGAGTAGCACATTTTGTCATTTCTGGTCACGTTCCTCGTGTTTGCGTACTTTTGGCAGAAATCTGATTGCAGCTTATTAGACGTTTTCCTTAACACTGGCCGCGGATGGATGCCCCACGGCGTCACCACTGCCCCAGCCTGGGTGTGAGTGGTGCGCACTCCGTCCGTACCCGCCCGCCGCAGCGGGTAGACGCACCGTGTCTGGACTGCTGGTGGCGCTTCAGGGCCGAGTGCTCTCCCCAGGCACACGTGGGGACCGAATTGGGTCTGGGGTCGTCATTTCAGTTTTTTGTTTGGAAATAACTCTAAATTTATAAAACACTACAAAAAGGAGAGAGAGACACGCAAATACTCGAGTCCGCCCTGCACACAGAGTGAGCCCTCGTGTCCGTGCGCGTTTCCTGGGACAGGGTGGCCCCTGGTGAGCACGCGGTGAGGCGCACTGTCCCTCCCCGCCTGCCTTTCGGGGCCTGTCCCGGTCAGGCTAGCCGGCTGTGATCTGGATGCTTCCAGAGCTGCTCTGAGTGTTCTCAGACCAGCTGTTCTGGGAGAAGACAGCCCTTCCGCCTTAGCAGAGCGAGCGTGCAGAGTTCTGGGTTGGTCTGGTGTCCACGGAGGTGCCGTGTCCTCCCCTCCCCAGGTAGTGACATCCTCTGCTTCTCAGCGACTAAGGTGTTGCTCGTGCCTCCAGGGGATGATTTCTGCTTTGTGTTCTCGCGGCTTCTGGAGCCGGTGCAGCAGGTCTCCCGCCGGCCGGGGTTCTGTTCCCCAGGAGGCTGGAAGCGGCGAGCCCCTCAGCCCCCTGGGTGCTCCTCAGCGGGTTCCTTCCCCCTCCTGAGGACGGGTGGGAGGTGAGCGTCTGTTGGCCCAGCCGGCTGTCACTGTGGACCGGACCTCGGGGAACTTGGCTCTCGGTTAGTTAGCTGCGGGCAGCCCTCTCGCCGTGACCTCGGGTGACACGCACGCGCCAGACGCCCTGGGCTTTGCGATTGGAGTCCTGAGGGGGGTCCTGACCCGTGTCGAACTGGGCAGAAGTTTCTCCTGGGGGCCCCGTGGTGCAGAACCACCTCCCTCCTGAGGCAAATTCTGGCCTTTTCAGGTCAGAGGGGTTGGATTTAACTCTTACCACCTTGACCTCCATCTGATCTCTGAGCTGTTCCAAAAGTGAGCTGTGCCCCTTGTAAGGCCTCCAGGCCGCCTTCTTCGGGAGGGTGGGGTCTGAAATCCTGCTCTTCCTGGATGGGGTCTTCCAGTGACTATGTGCTGTGTGGAGGGGAAATAACTTTTTAATTGCATTTTTTCTGTTTCCCGTTGTTTTCATATGAAAAGGTTTTTTTTTCCTTTTTTTATTAAAGTTTATTTCTTTTTGAGAGAGACAGAGTACAAGTGGAGGAGGAGCAGAGAGAGAAGACAACACATAATCTGAAGCAGCTCCAGAGCCCGACGCGGGACTCGAACTCACAAACTGCGAGATCATGACCTGAACCGAAGTCGGCACTCAACGGACTGAGCCACCCAGGCGCCCCATATGAAAAGTTTTAAAACCAAATTAGAGGGGTGCCTGGTTGGCTCAGTCAGTTAAGCGTCTGGCTTCAGCTCAGGTCATGATCTTGCAGTTCGTGAGTTCAAGCCCCGCGTCGGACTCTGTGCTGACAGCTCAGCCTGGAGCTGCTTCGGATTCTGTGTCTCCCTCTCCCTCTGCTCCTCCTCCACTTGCGCTCTGTTTCTCTTCTCTCTCTCTCTCTCAAAAAGAAATAAACGTTAAAAAAAACAAACCCTAGATCAACACACGTGTTTATCAAATGCAGCATTTTTTTTAAAAAAGAACAACATTAAAGAACGCTCCCAAGTCCCTGTTGCGCCCTTCCACTTCCACTTCCACTGCAGCCGCTCACTGAATCGGGGTGGCTTCCTCCAGTCCGTATTCTGGTGTGTGTGCGCTCGCGCACACGCGTCTGCTCCTGGCCGTCCTGCCTGACCGGGACGCGCTGTCGCTGCTGAACCCTGATCTGCGTAGGGCCCGCCCCCTGTTGTTCGTTGCGGGTCCAGACCTGACTCCTCGCGACAGCCGTGTCCCTGCTGAAGCCTGGACCACGGGCCACGGGCCTCCCGAAACCCCAGCCGGTGGCCTTGCTGCTTCACCAGGGCTGCTTTGCTCCCTGGGGGGAGTTCGCACGGTGTTTTCCTAGAAAATGTAGTGTGGCTTTTCTTTTTTCTTTCTTTTTTTTTTAAGTTTACTTTTTGAGAGAGAGTGTGGCGGGGGGGAGAGAAAGGGAGGGAGAAAGAAGGAGAGAATCCCCAGGCTCTGAGCTGCCTGTGCAGAGCCCAGCGCAAGGCTCAAATCCATAAACTGAGGTCCTGATCTGAGCCGAAGTCAAGAGTTGGACACTTAACCCACTTAGCGTCACAGTGGTGTGTTTTTTCAAATTACCTGTTTTTGCTGTTTGTATAGATCCAGGTTTTTGTTTTTGTTTTTTATATAATACGTTTTAGCTCATTAGATTATTTTTGTAGACGCTGTCTGAGAAAATGATGGCGTAGGCAGGCTTTTCCACCCGTTAGTTTTTCTGGTCTTCATCTGACCTCGGTGCAGAGCAGGGCCGCCAGCCCCGAGTTACCGGATGGGGTTGGAGCCGACATGTTTGCCTTGGTCCAGGTACTTTGTAAGGGTTTCCCTTTTATTTTCCGTCGGTGTATATTGTTTTATTTTATGGTTGGTGCTTGTCATATCTTGTTTAAATAATCCCTCATGTCCCTGAAGACCTCAGGATTTTCTTCTAAAAGCTCTCACGTGGCTTCCCTGTCCATGTCCCTCCTGGCTCCTCTTGCCCCAGCGCCGACCAGTCCCCCGATTTGTTGCCTGTACCTGGGCTGTGCTTGGCCTCCCCACAGCGGGTCAGCGCCCAGGGCAGCCACAGGTCGCATCCGTCGAGGCCTCGGCCACTTGTTGGATCTTTGTGTCTCACGTCTGTGTCTCCAGTCACTTGGGGGGAGTTTCTGACGAGGTGTGTGTGGTTGATTTGTCGGTGTGGGGGCTGTTTTTCCTCTGTCATTGAGTAATTTCTCTTTCTCCTTTCCCTAGAGGTGCCCAGCGCTCTTCCAGCCCCGGGCCGGCACCTGCGGGGGGGGGCGCGGGGGCGGGGTGGTGGTGGCTGGGTGGCTCTGCCTCCTCGGCCTCGGCGGCTCAGGGGCAGCCTCTTCAGACGCGCGTGTGGTTCTTGTTCACCTGCGCTTCCTTCGTGCACGTTTCGGTTCCTTGATGGACCCTCGTGGGACCTGGAAGCTCCCTGGATGTGCAGCCCGGTGCGGAGGTGACGTGTGCGTCTGCCAGGCCTCGTCCTTCTCGCTAACGCCGCTCCGCGCCTCCACGGAAACCTCCCTCGGTGCCGCTCAGCGACGCCTGCTTTTCTTCCTTCGGGAAGGCCGTGCGCACGCGGTCCGTGAGGTTTCCTCTCCTTCCACTGCCATCACGGGAGCCGGGGGGGCGGCCGCCTGGGCTCGGTGCCCATCTCGGGACGCCCCTCCCCGTGTGCCTGCCCCCCGGTGGGAGTTGTGGGTGGTGGGCGACTGTTGCTTCTCCACGTCTGTTGAGGACATCGTGCTCTGCGCTGGCGTCTGCTGCTGCGGGAGGCCCGCGGCTGGAACTCGTGGCCTCACGGGCACCCTTGCCTCCCGCTCGTGGTGGGGGGTGTCGTTTCGTCCCCGAACCGACTGGGTCTGCCGTGTCGCTCCAGGTTTGCGAGTGTGTTTGCCCGCGAGTTAGGCCTTTGCCTCGCCCTGTGCCCGCCCTGTGCCCGCCCCGTGCTGGGACGTCCGTGTCCCTCTCCCCGGCTGTCGGCAGGCGCTGCATCCGTCCGGTCCTGCAGTGGCCGAACTCTTCAGAAAACCTGCCTGTTTCGTGTTCCTTTTCTTTTGGGGGCAGGAGGAAAATGTGAAACTGTTGATTCCATTCCGAAAATCAGTGCTGCGCTCGTGTTGAGGTTTTCTGTGTGCTCCAGAAGTCTGGTTTGGGGAGCTGTGTTTTCCTGTGGTGCTTTTCTCACGTCCGTGGCCACGATTGTCATCTTAGGGGGTCCCAGCTTGCCTCCCCGGCCACCCTTACGCCGCGCGGCGCCCTCCTCTGCCGGCCGGGCCGCGGGCGCTCCCCGGTCTCTCCCGAGAGCGGCGGCGGCTTCCTCACTGTCTTCCTGTTTCCATTTCTCCGGGTTTTGCTTATCTTTCCCCTCGGCTTCATGGAGGCGTCCTTGATGGACGGCCTCGTAAGTTGAGGTCATGGTGTGATGATGTGGAAATCGTGGGTGTCGTGGGGGCGGGCGTTGGCATGAGGGTCTGCGTGCCATATGTGGTGCAGCCCCAGGGTGGCGGTGGCGGGGCTGGTGACAGCCGGAGCTCGGGTCCTGGGGCGGGCTTCCCATCTTCCCCCCGCGGATGCTTCGTGCCGTACAGGTCAGCCTTTCTCCTTTCTGAGGCGGATCCCCCACCAAAATAATTCTGAAAAGCTTTGCAGTGCCTTCCATGTTTTTGAGTTGAAATCCAGCATTTTTCACTCTAAGAGCAAAGAGCAGAAAGGTGTCAACTGGATTATTCAAGTAGGCACAAGTTACAAGGCTCACGTTTCTGAAAGTGAATTGAGTGGAACCTCTGTAGTCAGGCTGTGTGCGTCGGGATCTCCCCGCTGCCCCCCAGGGTGACCACTGCCCTGTTGTCGCTGGGCCTCGAGCAGGGAGGTTTCTTCCTGGCCAGGTGGCATTGTGGCTGCCAGCACGTGCTCGGGCAGGGTTCTTCCGGGAGCGGCGGGCACCGGGCGCAGCTCTGCGGAAATGGGCTCTGAGATGACTGTGTTTCTTGGACGATGTCCTTCCTTCGTCGATGGGACACACTCTCCCTTAATTCCGTTCCTGCTTCCTGTTACTGTGGACGTGAGTCTGCCTCTTGGCCACATCTGTAAGTAGGTTGTGTGAGAGAAGTTGTATTGTAGCAAGGTGCTCACTTTATTAATTTTTTTATTATTATTATAATTTTTTTTAAATGTTTTTTTTATTTCTAGGAGAGAGAGTGAGAGAGAGACAGTGCGAGCAGGGGAGGGTCAGAGAGAGAGGGAGTCACAGACTGAAACAGGCTCCAGGCTCCGAGCTGGCAGTCAGCACAGAGCCCGACGCGGGGCTCGAACCCACGAACCGCGAGATCATGACCTAAGCGAAAATCGGACGCTTTACCGACTAAGCCACCCAGGCGCCCCAATTTTTTTATTATTTAAAAAAATTTTTTGCAATGTTTTTATTTCTGAGAGAGAGGGAGAGCGAGCAGGGGAGGGCCAGAGACAGAGGGAGACACAGAGTCTGAAGCAGCTCCAGGCCCTGAGCTGTCCAGCACAGAGCCCGACGCGGGGCTCGAACCCACAGACTGTGAGATCATGACCTGAGTTGAGGTTGGATACTCAACCGACTGAGCCACCCAGGTGCCCCAAGGTGCTCACTTTAAACTGATGTTTCAACTGCCCTTCAGTTGGGTCCTTCCTTAGTTTCTCCAGAAGCCTGGTTATCTTTCGTTTGGAGCCATGTCATGTATGAGCTTTGTTCACAAAGGCTTGAGAAAGTCAAGCTTTGGATCCTTTCGATAAACCCTTGCCAAATACTGTTTTTTAAAACAATATTTAGAATAAAATGCAGGATGAGAAAGAAACGTAAAGCAAGCGCGTAACCGTAGAGCAGACATTCTTGTTCCCACCGCGAACTTGAGGAGACAGCCCCCCCCGCCCCCCCCAGCCCCTCCCGAAGCCCCTTCCCGTCCCGGTCTCCGCTGGCTCCGCCTGTGCGGTGCTCGGCTTCTCGTGCTCTTTCTGACCCCAGGCCGCACTGCGCTGTCAGCATCCTGGGCGGCCTCTCTGTCCCTCCTCTTGTAAAGGCCCCTGTGGTCTCTTTCCCTTCGGGGTTCAACTGTCGAGGGAGCCAGCCCCCCTCCCCCACCCCTTCCCCCCGATCGGGCTGGCGCGGGGAGCGTTTCTGGTGTGTTCTAGCGCATCCCTCTGCTTGCTGTGTGCCAGTCACTGGGCCGGGGGCTCGCCGGGGCAGGGCCGGTGGGGTCTGCTCAGCGCTGGCCCCGCTTCCGGCAGGCGCAGGGTGGGTGCCGCTGCCGCCTTGGCGCCCCACACCCACCCTGCTCTGTCGGGACTCGACGATTGGCTCAGAATGCAGTTTTCCAGTAAATACTCTAGGACACCCTGTAGTACGTTTGCATCAAAGCCGCATGCTCATGTCTGTGAGCTGATTGGGGCTCAGAAATCCTGACCGGAGGAGACGGTGGCTCGTTTCGTGAGGTTCAGTCTTTAAAAGCTGTTGTCAAACAGCGTTTCTTTGAACCTTCACGCTGTTAAGAGATACTTTTACTTACATTGCCTCCTTTGACCATTGAAAGAACCGAGTGTGGGGCGCCTGGGTGGCTCAGCCGGTTAATTAAGCGCCCGACCTCGGCTCAGGTCATGGTCTCACGGTTTGTGGCTTTGAGCCCCACGTCGGGCTCTGTGCTGACAGCTCAGAGCCTGGAGCTGCTTCAGATTCTGTCTCCCTCTCTCTCTGCCCCTCCCCTGCTCATGCTGTCTCTCTCTCTCTCTCTCTCTCAGGGAAAAAAAAATACACACATATTTTTTTTAAAAAAAGAAAGAACCCAGTGTGCGCTGGTGCTGGTAAAGCCCCCGTCTGTAGGCACACGTCCTCTGAACTGTGTGCGTTCAGATCCGTGCACCTTACTGCATGGGATCCTGCCTTAGCTAAGAATGGAAAAGCAGACAGACACCCACCAAAGACGGCAGCCGTGGGGTGTCCGGGATGGCACAGCCCCGCTCCACAGGAGGAGCGTCACAAGGAGGCCTGAGAGCAGCACCCAGGGGCTCCCTGGTGGTCTGGGCTGGTGCCCGCAGGTGTCCTCCCTGGCCTCCTGCTGAGGCCCTGGGACCCAGTGACCTTGAATGTGCAGACCCGGGGCCCCGTGGTCATGGGCAGGCTGTGGGTTCTGCATCTGCTCGCAGAAAGTTCGCGGTGTCTCCCGCTAGGATTCGACAAGGCTGCTCCGCCGAGTCCCAGGCCCGTGACAGGATCTGTCCCCTAAGCCGGTTCCTCGGTATCGGCTCCCAGTGTGGGACGGACGCTCGAGCTGTGAGCTTTGCCAGGAGAGCCAGTACTGGTTCCCTGCGCGGCGTGTGGGTCGCGCTGACCCCAGGGGGAGGGTGGCCATGCCCTTCAGGACTCCGAGGCCGACAGACAGCCTGGTTTGGAACAGTCTTGGAAGTGAGCTGGAGCTATTGTTTTCTTAAATTTTTTTTAATTTTAAAGTTTATTAATTTTGAGAGAGTGGGGGAGGGGTTGGCTGCCTGCTATCAGCACAGAGCCCAACATGGGGCTTGAACCCACAAACCGTGAGATCATGACCTGAGCCGAAACCAGGAGTTGGAAGCTTAACCAACTGAGCCCCCTGGACGCCCCGTAGAGCCATTGCTTCTAAGAGAAGGACCACGTGGGTCTGGACACGACGGAGCTGGGGGCGTTGTGACTTTTTTGGTCATTGATGGCGGACTGGGAAGAGTGACCCTGTCATTTCTAGTTTCCAGGGTGAAATGTTCATGTACTCCTTTCAAGCTAAACTCTGAGTTTTTCCGTGTTTTAGATTAAATAGGATTGCGAATCAGGTGGCCATTCAGCGGAAGAAGCAGTTTGTCGAGAGAGCCCACAGCTACTGGCTGCTCAAGAGGCTGTCGAGGAACGGCGCTCCCCTGCTGCGGCGACTCCAGTCCAGCCTGCAGTCGCAGCGGAGCACGCAGCAGGTACGTGGCCCCCGGCCCCCGGCCCCCCGGCTCCCAGTCTGCGAGCCCTGGGCCCGTCCGCATCTAGAAGCGCGGAGGACCCCGTGTGCCTGTGTCGCTGCCGCCGTGGCGCCCCACGCCCACCCTGTTTAAGCCGCAGGTTGTGCGATCGACTCCCGTCTGTCCATGTCACCTGATGTTTCTGGATGCGTTGGGGACGCCGGGGAAGTCCTTACGGTGCTGGCCACGTGCGGTGGGAGTGGTCAGGGAGGGAGCCACAGAGGTGAGGCCTGGGCCCCTGGGACGCCGGCCTGTGTGTTGGGCTGGGATTTGGCTTCTGGAAACGTGTGAGGAGTGGTGTGTCTTCAGGGCCTTCGCTCTGAAGGTCTTCATTGACCACGATGTGTGGGAAGGAGGGGAGAGAGAGCTGGGTGAGTGAGAAGAAATGGGGTTTTGCTTTTTTTTTTAATATTTGAGAGAGAGACGTGAGCAGGGGAGGGACAGAGAGAGGGAGAGAGAAGGAATCCCAAGTAGGCTCCGTGCCATCGGCCCCAACTCACGAAACTGCGAGATCATGACCTGAGCCGAAACCAAGAGTCGGACACTTAATCGACTGAGCCCCCTGTGCGCCCCAGGATTTGCTTTTTAAAAGAACAAAACCAAACAGGCTCTTGAATTTTAGTAAATTGGGGTTGTAGAACCATCTGAAAGCATGAAGCAGTTTTGAAAGAATGGATTTAGAAAGTAAGAAATTGGCTCTGTGAGATGTCACAAAAACAAATGGGACGCAGACATGATTTTTTGGCGCATCGCCCAAAAGTTTTGGTTGGCGCACTGCATGTCGAGGGGAGCGGGCATGTGGTGGGAGGGAGGGCTGTGTCTGCGCTTGGCCCCGGGCTGGGAAGGGCTCCCCTCGGTGCGCGGGCCTCGGTGCGCAGGGACCTCGGTGCGCAGGGACCGTTCCTCCAGCACATTGTGTCCGGTTGCTATGGCTGCCACGCCACGCTGCCTGGAGACTTTCTGCACTCCCTCTCCCTCTCTCTCTGTCTCTCTCTCTCTGTTTTTCTGTTTCTCTCTGTCTCTCTCTTTCTGTCCCTTCTCTGTCTGTCTCTCTCTCTGTCTCTGTCTCTCTGTCCCTTTTCTGTCTGTCTCTCTTTCTGTCTCTCTGTGTCTCTCTGTCTGTCTTTCTCAGTCTCTCTCTCTCTCTCTCTCTCTCTCTCTCTCAGTTCTGGGTTGCCAGGTGGCTGAGTGTGTCGGAGAGGACACAGATGTGGTGGGACGCGGGATCCATGGGGTTCCTGGTTGGGGCTCTCTGGGCTGGCGCCCCCCCTGCTGTGCCCTGGGCTCGGGCCACAGCTCCTTGGAAGCTTCTCAGCTGGACCAGGAGCAGAGCCAAGCCTCCTGGTGCCAACAGAGCGGCAGCCTGGAGAGCCTGTGGCGGCGGAGCGACTTGACCACTCGTTCGCCCGGGTGCCAGCAGAGGCCCTCCCGTCTCTCTGGCGTCCCTCCTTCCTGGTCACGACTGGAGGCCCGGGTGGGCATGTCCCTGTCCCCCTCGCTGCTCCTGACCTGGATGATGGAGCCAGCCTTAGGGAGCCTGTTATCTGGACTTTCTCTGATTCTGTGGAGACAAAAAAAAGGTGAAATATTAACTCATTTCAATGCTCAGTTAAAAAAAAAATTGTGGATCTTAAATCTTTTTTGTACTTTTTTTTTAGCGTTTTTTTAAAATTTTTATTTATTTCTAGGAGAGAGAGAGAGAGAGACAGCGTGAGCAGGGGAGGGTCAGAGAGAGAGGGAGTCACAGACTGAAACAGGCTCCAGGCTCCGAGCTGGCAGTCAGCACAGAGCCCGACGCGGGGCTCGAACCCACGAACCGCGATACCATGACCTAAGCGAAGGTCGGATGCTCAACCGACTAAGCCACCCAGGCGCCCCTTTTTTTTAGTGTTTTATTTATTTTTGAGAGAGAGAGCGTGAGTGGGAGAGAGTCAGAGAGAGACACAGAATCCAAAACAGGCTCCAGGCTCTGAGCTGTCAGCACAGAGCCCGATGCAGGTCTCGAGCCCATGAACTGTGAGATCATGACCTGAGCCGTAGTTGGACGCTCAACTGACTGAGCCACCCAGGCGCCTCTGTACTTCCGAAAACCACAGCAAAACTGAAGATTCTGGGCTTTGGTGGGGTCGCCCTTGACCCTTTTCCATCTGTGAGGGAGGGAAGGACCCGAGGGTGGCTCTTCTGAGGGTGCGGTGCACTGTGGTCCGGGCCAGTGTCCGGTGCCTGCAGCGGCACCTGAGTCACACGGGGGACGTCCCGGGGGGCGGGGGTGCTGGCTCGAGGATCCAGCACGCTGAGGAGGTGCTCAGTCTGCAGTCTTGGCTACGCTGGACGCGTGCACACGTGAGGCCCGGCTGCGTGAAGGTCTCGGGGTGTGCTGGGGCCGTGGACTGGCGCGGATACATCCCTGGTGTCTTCTGCGTGCGACCCACCCTGGGGGCCGTGTGCATTTGGCACACTCGGGTCTGGGGGCTCGAATCCCGGGTGAACCTCATGTCGCATCATGGGTCTTCGGTAGTGATGGCTGCTTCAGTGACACGTGCGCGCTTGTCCCTCTTTCCCTTTGGGGATGGAGCTGGTGTCCCCTTCAGGGCTTTGTGCCCAGGGGACAGGTGAGCTGGTGGAGGTGACCGGCATGGGGCCAGCACCCACAGAAGAAGCGTGTAGAGACAGGAAGGTGAGATGTGGGAGCGCTCGCATCCTTGGCACAAGGGACCACGTAGATTTGATGTACGACTTCAGCGTTGACCCGGAGCACACTTGGCTTGACCTGCGGGGTGCACTCCTGTGCTGTTGTCCAAAGCTCCCTGTGCGGCTTGCATAGACCCTCCCCACCCCCCCATTTGCCTCCTGCACCCAGGCTGTGCTTTCCTGTGCCACCCCATAGGGCTTGGCTTCTTTGTGGGGTCCAAAACAGTAATGTTCCACGTGGAAGGGACATTTAGGGCTTGGTGTGATGTTTACGTGTTTTTGAAAATTCAGAAATACTCGATGGTAGGGTTTAACTCGTTTGAATTTCTGGGTGCCCACTCCGAGCTGGGCTGCGGAGGAGGTCAGAGGCAGCTCTTCCCTCCCATGACTGACCTGGTGGGTGGGGGGACAGGCAGGTGGACGGGACAAACCGGTTTGAGGGCGAGGTTCCCCCACGTTTGGGCAGAGGAGGGGCGTCAGATTGGTGGGCCCCCTGGGTGCTGCTGTGCACGGCAGTCTTCGAGGGTCCGGCCAGGCCCTTCTGGGCTGGTTTCGAGCACAGGGTCCCAGTGGGCACCTTCCTGGGGGCCTTCATGGCGACCCTCTCCAGAGCTGGTCCTCCACCGTTCTCAGGTCCTGGTTGGGGTGAGGGTCATTGGGCAAGTGCTGGGGGCGGGGGGGGGATGGAGGGCAAAGCTCCTGTCTTATTCGTGTGCCCTGGAGCCAGCACTTCTCCAGCTCATAGCTGTGGCTCCGGGTCCTCCTTGCTGGCTTTAGGACACCACCATCCCCTCCTGTGCTGGGGACATCACTTCTCGCCACCAGCCCTGCTGCTGTGGGCGTGAGGCTCAGCCCTGGGCCCCGGGTCCCTCTGTGCACCCTGCTTTAGGGGCAGGAGCGGCCTTATGTCTGTCTCCATAGCATCCTGGGCCTGGGGTGGATGCTGGGGCCTCCCCCGAGGGGCGCCCTGCCTGCCCTCCCCTCCGGGCTCCGCCCGAGTGTCAGGTGGAAGGTGGCTGGCGCGATCTTCTAATCTTCTCTTTCCTGATAGTGTTTCGGGACCAAAAACCACTTGGCTTTTCTCCTGTCTTCTGGAGTCTTCCAGAATAGGTTTTATGTAGGAAATGATGATCTCTGAAGAACAGAGTCTGGAAACTCAGGCCTTCTTATGTAGTGAAGCTGTGTGAGTCGGGTGGGAGCCTGTGCGTCCCCAGTTCGGGGCAGGGAGTGCGCTGGGGACACAGCAGGTGGCACCCACCAGCTCTCTCCAGCTGCGAGGGTCACCAGTTTTCAGACTGTTCATTCAGACTAATGGACAAAGCAATTTTCAGATGCTTTTGGGGAATTTGGTTTTCTAAATCTACTTTACTTACCGACCTTGTTTATACATCTGCTCTTACTGTAAATGCTTGAGATTTTTACAATTTTTTTTTTTCCTTAAAGTGGGCTCCACGCCCATCGTGGGGCTTGGTGCAGCCCACATCCTCACTATGAACCTCTCGCTCTACCATCAGCCAGGTGCCTCGTTCCATGCCTGACACTTTTACTTAAAGTTTGTTTGTAATCTCTACACCCAACGTGGCACTTGAACTCACGGCCCCAAGATCGAGAGTCGCACACTCTGCTGAATGAGCCAGCTGGGTGCCCCCGCCTGGGACTTAAATAACGTTAGAGGAGGCTCTGTGATTCCCACCTGGTGGGTGATGATACCGCCTCCCCATGGAGCCAGGGGGCGCCTGGAGGGGAGGCCCTGGCCCTCGCTAGCGGGGAGAGTCTTTGTGGCTGTGTGCCTGCAGCCCCTGCAGCTGGGGCCCCGTGTCACAGCCCCGTGCGTGCGTATGGCCTCAAGGCCATTTTCACCTGCCAGGCGCTCAGCGTTCAGGCAGGGAGTGAGGGGCGTCCAGGAGATGGGCCTCTGTCTGGTGAGTGTGCTGCTTTAGCCCTGTCTGGGTGGGTGGGGGGACCCCAGGGGCAGGGGGGTCCAGAGAGAGAGGAGGGGGTTTGAGGGGTGGGGCACACGCTCCAGAATCTGATGGTGAGTGGCCTGCCTGAGGCCGTGGCTCCGCGCCCACCTGCAGGAATGGTTGGGGGGCGGCGGAGGGGGGGCTTCCTCTCCGTCCAGGGCCGCGTGCGTGCAGACACAGGAGGCCTCCTGGCCACTGTGGTTGGGAGGCCCTCGTGGGGACCGTCTTAAAATGTTTTTTAATGTTTTTTATTTTTGAGAAAGAGAGTGTGTGTGTGAGCAGGGGAGGGTCACAGAGAGAGGGAGATACAGAATCTGAAACAGGCTCCAGGCTCTGAGCTGTCAGCACAGAGCCTGACGCGGGGCTCGAACTGTGAGATCATGACCTGAGCCGAAGTTAGACACTTAACCAACTGAGCCACCAGGCGCCCCCAGATGGGTCGTCTTAGTGGAGCTGGGGTTCGGGAACAGGTGGAGGAGCTTCCTCCACTGTCTGCGCCAGGCCCGTCTGGGAGCTCTTGAGCGGGTGCAGGGGTGCCTTGAGCCACAGCGCAGACCGAGAGGGGTGCTCGGCTCCTGGCCTGCGGTGGTGCTGGCTGTGTCTACTAAGCAGTGGAATGGGGGGGTCTGCAGCTGAGGACAGGCGGCCACTGCAGGAGCAGACGGTGACCCCCAGGCCTAGGCAGACCCCGAGGGATAGGAAGGGAAGGGTGGGGCTGTGTGGGAGCCCAGAGGAGGGCCTGGCCCTGGGCAGGGTGGTGAGGGCCACGTCCACCAGAGCATAGGGGGCCTTGGGTTGTAATTTCCTGGAGGTGGAGTGTCCCCTGCCCCCTTCCCCGCTTCCTCCCGGTGTGGGGAAGTCCTCTCTGGCCAGCGTGGGCACGAGGACGTCCTTGGCTGCCACAGGCCTGCTTGCTGGTGTCCCTGTCTGGTGTCGTGACCCGAGCAGTTCTTCCCATTTCTGCAGTTGGGGGGCGCCGAAAGGGGCTGCCGTCAGCCTGCTGTCCACCGCCTTCCGCCTCTTTGCTTTTCCGTGTGGTGTTTCTGTGTTTTAAGACACCGGTGGAGGGGGTCGTTTGGGGTCGGTGGCATGCGTGTTCCACCAAGGAAGGAGGTGGCACTGAGTGGTGACCATGGCCTCAGAGCCCCTGGGTGCGGGTGGGTGACTTGGGTGTTGGGCAGCCCCCCACCCCCCGGCCCTTCATGGGCTGGGCCCCGGGGTGTGCTCCCCGGGCTGTCCTGCCCGGTCCCAGGTTCCCGGTGCCGGGGGGTCTGGAGGCCTGCGTCCGCGTGCGCACCGTGGGGCCTCCTGGCTCAGCGGGCCTGGCAACGCCCCTTTCGCACGCAGACCCCGTGGCGCTCCGCAGGGCGAGTCCGCGCTCCGTGGTTGCTCTGGCCGGTTCGCGGGGCGGGTGCGGTCAGCGGCTCCTCCTGGGAGGGGGTCTGAGGCCGACTTCCAATTAATTTTCCCAGCGAGAAAACGACGAGGAGATTCAAGCTGCCAAAGAGAAGCTGAAGTACTGGCAGCGGCTGCGGCACGACCTGGAGCGCGCGCGCCTGCTGATCGAGCTCCTGCGCAAGCGGGAGAAGCTCAAGCGGGAGCAGGTGAGGCCCCGGGAGGTTCCCTGGCAGCGAGTGGGCCCGCGCGGTCTTCTGGGCGGCAGGGCTTGGGGGCACGCCAGCCCCCGGCTGGGGGGAGGCGGGGGGCCCGGCGAGGGGGGTGGCGTGCGGGGTGGCCCATGTTGGGTTTTCGCGGCGCCATGTGGGTTGCGCCTGGGTGAAGACCTCGGGGCCAGTGGGCGCGAGGAGGCCGGGCTTCCGGTGTGGGGAGGGAGCGAGACCGTGTGACCGAGGGCCCTGTCTGCAGGTGAAGGTGGAGCAGATGGCCCTGGAGCTGCGGCTGACGCCGCTCACGGTGCTGCTGCGCTCCGTGCTGGACCAGCTTCAGGAGAAGGACCCGGCTCGGATATTCGCCCAGCCGGTGAGCCTGAAGGAGGTGGGTGCTCGCGCACGGGCGTCGGGCCGCCCCGCGGCTTCTCCAGCACCGTTAACGAGGTAGTGCGTGTGCTTACTCAGCTCCCAGGTGGTGGTTTCTGTTGGACGTATTTTTTAAGTTATCTCACCGTAAGATAGTGAAGATGGGAGGTGAAAGTTAGTTGCTTCTTAGCGAGAACCTGGTGGTGGTTGGAGGCTGTGTGTCCCGATGAGCGCACCAGTTGCTGTGTGTTTAGTTTAAGGAGCTTGAGTGAGCAGAGCCCCTGGCAGGACGTGGGGTCTCGGGGTGGCGCGTGTCAGCGCCGCCCCCAGCAGTGTGAGTCCTCGGTGCTGCGTGTGCGTGTGCGCGTGACTCACGTGTTCTGTCGCGGGTGTGTTGCTTAGGTAGGGTGAATAAGCATCCTTCTGTTTGTAAATGATTATTTTTCCTCCCTGAAATTAGGTACCAGATTATTTGGATCACATTAAACATCCCATGGACTTTGCCACAATGAGGAAACGGTTAGAAGCTCAAGGGTATAGACACCTCACTGAGTTTGAGGAGGATTTTAATCTCATTGTAGATAACTGCATGAAGTACAATGCCAAGGACACGGTGTTTTATAGAGCCGCCGTGAGGCTGCGCGATCAGGGCGGTGTTGTTCTGAGGCAGGCCAGGCGCCAGGCGGACAGCATCGGCTTCGAGGCGGCCTCGGGGATGCACCTGCCTGAGCGGCCTGCTGCGGCCCCTCGGCGGCCTTTCTCCTGGGATGACGGTAAGCACCAGCCCCGAGCGCAGGTGGGAGAGTGTCCTTCCCCGCACGCTGTGTCCGCGAGGCCCGGCGGGGCTGGAGCGCGGGGCCGTGTGGGTGACCACGCGGTTTCTAGTAGCTTTGTGAGGAAGGGGAAGGAATTTACTTTCTAGAGGCGTCTTTCACCTCGCACTCCTGAAGTACCGTGCTTTTAGCACATAATCAGTGTAGACGTTACCGAGCCTATTTTTCACAGGTGTTTACTGTTTCTTCACCACGTGCTGTGTGTCTTGCACATCTAGCACGGTTCTGTTCAGAGCGGGCACATTTCAGGGGCCCAGAGAGACCCCTGTGGCCACTGGGGACAGCCTAGGTCTGCCTGCTTCAGGCCAGGAAGCAGGTTAGTTGAGGGCTTGCACACCGACTGGGCCTTGATCTCCTTCTGAGGATGATTGTGGCCAAGGAAAGGCCTCAGGAGTGGCCGTGTGCCCGGCCTGCTGGAGCCCGGCCACCCAAGCCTCCGGGCACGGGCCTGGGCCTCAGGTGAGGCCCAGCGGTCTGTCTGTTTGTTTCTGTCCTTGAGGACGTGGGGCTGCCCCCGGGCCTTGCCCTGGCCGCCACGCTGCAGCCACCCAGCGGCCTCCCTGGAACAGGAACGGGTTTGCAGGCCGCCGCGTATCAGGTCTTCAGGAAGCGGGCGTGTGATGACCGTGGTGTTCCCTCAAAGTCCGACACCCGGGTTTTCACTGGGGGCAAGTTCACGGATGAGAGTTTCCTCAGCATCCGCGTGGGGAGATGGCTGAGCTAGCGGAACGCAGGTCACATCCAGTCTGCATGGGCACCGGCCACCTTCATGCCGGGCTGATGCCTACGGGTCAGGCCATTATCTTTGGGGCTTCAGAGGACATGAGTTTTGTTTATGTGAATATATTTGAGGCTCTGTCACTCTTGAGGTTGTGCCGGAGACAGCGGCGCTGTAGCTGGCTGTTGTGTTTCAGGCGTTTTTCCTTCTTTCTCGGTACTGAGGTCTCGATAGTCCTTGGTGAAGGCACAGATGCTTTTAGCCAACGCTTGTTCACAGAGGAAGCTGCCCCTCCCAGTGCTCATGCCGTGGCTTCTGTCTCCCCTCCTCCTGGTTTTATCTTAGATCTGAAAAGTGGTTTCTTTTTTAGCCACCTTTCACTGATCTAAGGTGATTAGTGCTTTATAAATTTTTGTGTTCTGTTGAAGTTAAGAACCCTAGGGATTTTTGTAGTAAATGTGCCTGGAATTGAGAACCATCAGTGATGGTGCAGCCCAGTTTAAGAAAGCCACACAGCGGTCCAGGTCTAGAGAAGAGCTCGGACAGGAGCTGTGGCGGACAGGCAGATCGGGCAGCCCCAGGTTGGGCCCTCGCCCCGTCTGCACAGGTGGCCCCAGGCGTGTGGTTAGCAGAGCCCACCTCCCTTGGGGCGGCCCTGGCATGCCTCTTTTGGCCCGGCTGCTGGTCTTCACCAGAGAGTTCTGTTGGGGCGCCCTGGGAGAGGCGCTGGCCCTCCTCAGCGCCATGTCCCTGTGCGCCTGGCCGGCCAGCCACGAACATACAAGCTTTCCTCCAGGGGTCCCGACAGCCACGGGTTGAAAGCTGGTCTCCCTGTGGCAGCAGCCCGTCGTGGGTTTGGAGGGAGTGTGAAGGGGCATATGGGCCTCCCTGGGGCCGGGCCTGTGCTAGCGATGTAGTCTCGGGGTGGGGGTGGGGGGCACCGGTGGCCGGTGACTGACCGTGTCCTTCGACTTCAGTGGACAGGTTGCTGAACCCGGCCAACAGGGCCCACATGGTCCTGGAGGAGCAGCTAAGGGAGCTGCTGGACAAGCTGGACCTCACGTGCGCCATGAAGTCCAGTGGGTCCCGGAGCAAGCGGGCCAAGCTCCTGAGGAAGGAGATTGCGGTCCTCCGGAACAAGCTGAGCCAGCAGCACAGCCAGCCCCCACCCGCGGAATCAGGTATTGGAAGCTTTGAAGAGGAAGGTGCTCAGCTGGGGCAGGAGACGGGGGAGGAAGGTAAGCACACGCTCAGTGTCCGGCTCTCCCACTGCCCGGCGTCCCCACCAGGCTCGCTGCCTGTTACAGTTGATGCCGTCTGGGCTGCATCTTGGCGTCTAGGCAGTCACAGAGCTGAAGACCCAGAATAAGCCCTTTTTACCAGCTTCTTCCTGAAAATCTATTTAAAAGGAGTGGTTTCGGCCTTGTATGCCCCCTAGAACGCGTGTAAGGTAGATGCGGTTTATATGACAGGAGTGATGGTTGTTTGTATTGGTCAGAGCAGCTCTTGAGAGGCCGTGATGCCGCTGTCACGTGAATGCTCCCCTCTGATGGCCAGAGGGTGGAAGGTGACGCACATGCCATCACCAGGGAGCAGGGAGCTGACCTGGAGCTGCCTCGTGGGCCTCCTGACATGTCACATGCCCAGCGGTGACAGCTGGCGACTTGAACTGGGTCGTATGTCTGGGAGAGGGACTGGACCTCGGGGACATCTCTGTAGAAAGGAGGTAAATGAGAAGGAACGCATCCACCCAGTGCCAACGTGAACCTCAGCCCAGGTGGCTGCAGGTGGCGGGCCTTGTGCTCGGGACACACACTGTCAGTGCTTTGAGCAAGTGGAACCCGGTGGAAGCAGCCCCTTGCTGTTCTGCGCTTTCCTGGGGTTAGCGTCCGCGCCGGTCAGTGTTGCAGCAGGGAGGGCCCGGTGAGAATCCCGCATCAGCCTGCCGCCCGCTCGGCCTGGAGTCCAAGCTTCCTCTCTCGTGTCCAGATTTGAACAGCGAGGGCAGGGGTCAGGCACTTGCAAAGTCGTCCCGTTTGCTCCTTGGAAAAGCAGGCGCGTGTGCGGCGGGCGTCTGTCGGCAGGCACACGGGTGCGGGTTGCGCGAGGCAGCACTAGCCCTGAGCTCCTTCTCCTGGGAAGTGACCTTGTGTGCGCGTGGCTGGGAACTGAGAACTGTTTACACAGCTTCCCCCGGTTTCATACCTGGTTATTTCAGTTCACAGCGCCTCTGGCCAGGCCCCCCAATGAGGGATGAGGACTCTAGACCCTCCCTTGTGGTGAAGGAGGGGCGTGGTCTTACCGGGACAGGAAGGGCAGGAAGGACAGTTCTGAGCACTTGCTGGCAGGGCCCTCCCCCCACCCCCCCGTTGGCACCCGCATTGCCCTCGGCGCCCAGACCGCCCCAGTCATTAGGCCTGGAGTGGGGCACACAGCTTCCTGCCCCGTCTGGCCCCCTCCCCTCCTGCTGCCTGAGCAGGCGCTCTGGCTGAGCTGGTCTTTTCCTCTTTGTGGAAAAACCACCCTTTGCACAAATAACTCTGAAAAGAGTGAGTTGGGGGACAGCTTGTCAACCAGTCGTTCACCATCCTCGGGAGGCCTTGTCTGGACTCAGTGTCTTCCCTGGTCGTCCGGCCATCTCGGCGCTCAGCCCGGGTCCACCGGCAGGCGGGCGCCCCCCACTCCAGCCCACGGTTGTGGCTTCGTGGCGCTCGGGTCATTCTGAAGGGAGACGCAGCGCTGACAGAAGGTGGCTTGGGGTCCGTGCGGAGCGTCAGGCTCCTGTTGAAAGCGGGCGGACACACAGGGTGTGCTTGTGGCTGCTGGGAAGGCGCTGGGGAGGCCCCGAGGGAGTGGCAGGGCGCCCCCCCCCACGGAAGCGGGAGACGGTCAGAGCAGACCCTGTGAGCTGGGCTGGAGCGGGGCTCTCGATCCTTGCAGTGAGGCCAGAGCCAGGCGTCCTACGAGAGACCAGGTGCAAATTGTCGCGGGGGTCCACACACGGCCCCCGTTGTCACTGGGCGGGGTTGGGCCTGGGCCGGCCCGCCGAGCTGCCCCTCCGGAGATGGCGCCCGGGGCTGCTGCTCTCCCGGTGGCCCTTCCCCACCCCCCGTTTTGGGGCCAGAGCGCCTGCCGCAGCTCCCCGTGCCGCCTCTGGGCGCTGTCGTGGGGCCGACGGCTCGGCTGGGCGGGCCCCATCGCCGCGGGAGTTCCCGTCGCCTGCTGGCACCGTGTGGGCCGGGGCCGCTCTGAGCCTGGCTCCGGGTGGCCGACTGGGTGCAGGGCAGGGGGCCGCTGGCTGCGGAGAACAGCCGTGGGCGGGCCGGCGCAGGGCTCTCGTGTCCCGTCGCCAGGATTTAGGTTGTGCTTGGAGCTCTGTCCCTGCGCGTCGAGACCGTGCGTCTGTCTTTCACTGAAGGCTCCCCAGGTTTGCCTCCGTGCAGCCGTGGCTCTGTGCAGCCGGTGAGGCCGTGGTGGCCGGGCCCTGCTCTCCCCACAGTGACACCGGGGGCGAGGACCCCACCATGTTGGTGAAAGGTCCCCTTGGTCTGCAGTGTGCGTGTGTAGCTACCTCCCTCTGGGGTCACCAGGGGAGGAAGCCCGAGGCAGGGGTGCTGGTCGGACGTCTCCCCGAGCTCTCCGTGGCTTTGAGAGCTCCCCGCGTGGAGGCGTGGGGTCAGGTCTTCAGACTTGACGGCCTTGCTGTTTCTTTTCCAAAGTAGCTACTTCCAAATCGGCATCCCGAGCGGGGGGGGCTGTCGCGGCATCGTGGACGCATGGGGTTTCAGACGCTCATGCTCAGGTTTACAAACTCAGAATTGAGTAGTGTAGTTCTTTCTAGGAGGTAATTGAGCATTTCTCGTATGTAGGAAGATGACATAATTGTTAGCAGCCAGTGGTTTTTATAAGAATATTTTTGTTTGTTATTTGTTTAAAAGTTGGTTTATTCATATCGGGAGAGTGTGAGAGAGAGAATGTAAGCGTAGAGCCCAACTCAGGGTCGAACTTGTGAACCATGAGCTCATGACCTGAACTGAAATCAAGAGTCGGATGCGTGACTGAGTCCCCAGGCGCCCCGCGTTTGTATTTGTTACGTGGGTCCTCCCTGGGACGCCGCCTCCCAGGAGCCGTTGGCCGGTGGGGCGTTGGCCGGCGGGCGCGGGGGTGCTGCGGGCACAGGTGTGGTCTTCTCACCTTACAGATGAGGAAAGTGAGGCTGGGGGCTTCGGCGACCTGCATGGGTCTCCCAGCTGGAGGTGGCGGTGTTTGTACCTGGTCACCTGAGTAGCCCTTGACCCCTGGCCCCATCTGCCTGCCCCGTTTGTGCCCCGGAAATGCTTCCAGTGAGCTGCCCAGGCCGACCTCAGAGCAGGGACGGCGGCCGAGCGGAGCGGTCGGGGCCGAGCCCCAGGCTGCCTTTGGTAGAAGGAGGGGTGGGGAGGCCCCTCTGTGAGGCCTCGACCTTGGCGTCCGGCGAGGGGCACGAGGGAGGAGAAAGCCCGGTGCGGGCCGAGGTGAGAGGCAGGAGGAGGTGTGGGGGACCTGGGCCGTCCAAGGCCATGTGCGCGTGGCCGGGGACGTGGGCACCTGGGGTGGTGCTGCCCAGGCGGGAGCAGGCGGGCCGGGGGCTGAGCCAGGACGGGGAGCGCCAGCTGGTAGCGTGGAGATGGCCGGCGAGGGAGGGACGGGAGAGCCTGGCGGGGGATGGGGCCCCCTTGGCCTCCAGCGGCCGCCGCCTGGTGTTGCCGTGGCCGCACGCCGGCCGCAGGGATGGGGCAGGCGCTCTGGTGTGGGGTCGGATGGGGAGAGGCTGGAGGCAGGGACGGGAGGTGGCAGGTGAGCCGAGGTGGGGGGGGGTGCTGGCGGCGGAGGCTTCTGGCGAGAGTGCCTGCCTGGCCTCAGGTCCCGGCCCTCCAGGTCCGGTTTGCTCAGTCCCCCGGGGGGTTTGTAAATGCTGTTTTCCTGCACCTGTTGGTGCCTTCGAAGCGACGAGCCGGAGGGCTCTCCCCCCAGGCGGGCGTGCTGCGTGGTTCACTGCCGTGGAGCGTGGCTTTCTGCCGAGGAGACACTCCGCAGTGTTGGGGTCACCCGTGACGTGCCTGTCCAGCTTCGAGTGGCCCCGCGGAGCTGAGGCACCTGTCCTGTTACTCAGGGAGAATTCTCAAAACATTTGCTCTGAGACAGAAGCGGAACTTAGGAGCTGGGTAGCTTTCTTCTTCCAAAATGATTGGATTTAATATACTAACTTCAGTTTTTTCAAGTGGCCCGGGGGCAGTTTGCAGGCCCACTACGTTGAAAACTATACCTAGTGATAGTACATTGACTTAGGAGCAGGAGCGCGTGGGTTGTTTTTCTTGGTTTTATGTCACGTGCCTCGTGGCCCCAAGCAGTGGCTTGTCCTAGAGGCTGCGCCCCTGCGGCCGGCCCACCGCGCCCCCAGGGCCTCACCTCTGGGCACTCAGGCCGGCGGACCAGCCTCCCAGGGCCAGGTGACGAATTCATGTTCTGAGGGCTTTTCCGACTTCTCATTTTTGTGTTATTAGTTTTAAGAAGCCTTTTAAATGAGGCTACGGTAGTCTTCCAGAAACTTTTTATTTTTAAAGTCAGATCCTAGAAAAACTGCCCACACTAGAGCGTTCAGAGTGCGGCGTGGAAGGTAGAGCGTCTGGAGAACTGGTTAGGGGGGCGGTGGTTTCCTGCTTCCGTGAGCCGCTGCCTCCACTCATCAGAGGGGCTTCCTCATCAGCTTGGGACACCCTGGTCAGAAACGACACGGACACACTCGTGTCCTCCAGTTTGCTGACCGCGTGGCCCAGGCCGGGGGCTGCGTGGGCGTGCCCCGTTAGACCCTCCCCTAGTTAAGGGAGACGTGTTTCTTCCTCAAGGTAAGTGAACTTTTGGTTGTGGAAAGGGTCATGAACGTGAGTGATGTGTTACTGCTGACATATGGGAAGGAGTCGTTCACGGTCGTTTTCAGAGAGTAACTTTCTACCCCTGTGCCCAGACCCAGGGGGCCAGGCCGCCTCAGGCTTCGGTGCTAGGGAGGCGCACACAGTGTGATCCGGCGGGCCCTTCACTGCGTGCAGACAGGATGTGTGATGCTGTGTTTCCTTAATTGAATTAGTGTTTTGGTGGACTTCACATTTATAGTAAGTTTTATAATAGATTTTATAATTATCAGTTTTCAAAAATCACTTTATTTATAATTTTTTCAGGAGATAAATCTCCCCCTAAACTTGAACCATCAGATGCATTACCTCTTCCTTCAAACTCGGAGACTAATTCAGAACCACCAACCCTCAAACCAGTAGAACTGAACCCAGAGCAGAGTAAACTATTCAAAAGAGTCACATTTGATAATGAATCACATAGCACTTGCACTCAGAGCGCACTGGTAATCGGACACCCTCCAGAGCCCACCCTCGCCAGTAGTGGCGATGCGCCGGCGGCGGCGGCCTCCGCGGTGGCGGAGCCATCAAGCGATGTAAACAGACGCACTTCTGTTCTCTTCTGCAAATCGAAAAGTGTAAGCCCCCCAAAGTCTGCCAAGAACACTGAAACCCAGCCAACTTCTCCTCAGCTAGGGACCAAAACCTTTTTGTCTGTAGTCCTTCCGAGGTTGGAGACTCTTCTGCAGCCAAGAAAAAGGTCGCGGAGCACCTGCGGCGACTCCGAGGCGGAGGAGGGGTCCCCGGGAAAGCGCCTGGACACAGGTAAATGCCGCGGAGCGCCCCGGCGCCGCCTTCTCTCCCCCAGGGTCTCGTGGAACGGCTGGGCCGTGCCCCCCGCCCGTGCTTGCAGTTGACCGTCCAGGGGCCTCTTTGCCCCCAGACGAGAAGCCCGCCGCTGCGGCGTCCCCGAGGCTGGGTCTGCCCGGCATCGTTTCGCACATGGTGTGCGTCCCGGGAACCTGGTGGCGCGTGAGCGACCGTGTCTGGCCTACGGAGCCTGCCCGGAAGGACGAGCGTTGGGGGGTGGGTGGGGTGCGGTGGCACGTGCCTGGGGCTCCGCGGGGTCGGCCCTCGGGCTCCGGGCGTCCCTTTGGACAGTTACTCAGAGCACATGGTGACGTGTCTCACTGTCCTGTGGCCCTGTGGGCGTGTGTAGGGAGAGGACCACTGTCTGCGGGAATGACATGGGGTCGTGTGTTTCGCGTCCTGCTGAGCTCTTGTGACTTCAGTCTGTTCGGTTCACCAGGAGGTTCCCGTCCACGGGCTGTAGCGGTAGTGCTTTCAGGGTCCCCCCCGTGCCCGGCTGAGGGAGGCGGTCCTTGTTCTGGCACAGCCTCTGTGTCCCCCTGCCCCCCAGCCCATGAAAGCCGAGGAGGCCCCGCCCCAGTTCTGCCAGACGACGGTCATCCTTGTGTGTGTGGCACTGGCTGTGCCTCTGACGCCTCCTCCTGGAGGTGCGACTGGACGTGCCTGTCCTCTGGGCTCTTGCTGTGGACCGAGGCGGGGGACCGAGCCGGAGACCGAGGCCCGGGACCCAGGCGGGGGACGGGGGTGGGTGGATGGAGCCGGAGACTGAGGCAGGGGACTGAGGCCAGGGCCATGGGTGCTGGTCCACCCATCACGTAGAGATGCGGGAGCGCCTTGTGTTGGCTGCCCGGGTGTCGGGGGGGGGGGTTCCGGGGTGGACGGGGGGCTGCCCTTCCTGCTCTGCAGCACATAGTGTGATTCTTTTGTTGCCCAGGTGATTGCTTATAAATTCTATTTTGACGGCGGTTCTAACTAATTTTATAGAAATTCTGTATTCAGGTGCTTATATTTTGACGGGTCCATATCAAGCCGGTTCTTTGAAAATAATTTGTTAAAGCCTGTTTTGTTTCTGAGCAACGTGCAGCCACGTGGGGGTCTCGTGGGTGTGAATGGAGCTCATCTCCTGTTTGCGGCGCGAGAAGGGAGCCGGAGCGTGCTGGGCGCAGGGGCCGCAGGGGCCGCGCTGTTGGGGACGTGGTCTCGTGCGGCCAGGCCGGGTCCCCCCACCCGTGACCGCCGCCGCCCCTGGCCTCCCACCGCAGGTGGGACTCCACCTGCCTGGTGGCCGCGCATTCGGGGGCTTCCTGGGCACCTCACCAAACCCCTCCTCCGGCTGCTGGCGTCCGAGCGGGCCGCGCAGGAGCATCCAAGAGTGGGCCGCGTGAGCGTCTGCGGCGGCGCCCTCCGAGCCTGACTGACGCCGGGGTGTTTGCTCTCTTGTTCCAGAGTGGCAGTAGACACAGCGGACGCGCGACGAGCCCTGTCGCCCCCCCGTGTGGCCCGGGAGTCTTAGTAGCACTAGGACCTGCTCCGCACGCGGGCCTGACGCTGCCCGTCCGGCTCCCATTTCTGGCTGCACCTCACCTCCGCCTCCTGTGCCCTCTGCACGCCCCGGACCGCTCTCTCCGAGTGGTGCTCTTCGCCATCTGAGGACTCGAACTGTCTGAACCTTCTGATTTTTCCAAAGATCCATCCATGTGCTCTGCCTTGTAGGGGGTTCTGGCGTCCCACGGCACGCCGCAAGGTTTCCGCGTTAGAGCGAACACAGATGCCTCCGTTTGCAGACTGTCGGCCCCTGGGGGCCCGCTGCTCTCCGGCTGTGGGCGGCACCGCGGGCCGGGGTTAGAGCCCCGGACTCTGCTCTTCCGGGGCCTGTGCCCCAGCTTCCTCCTCCCGACGCGTCTGCGGTTCCCTGACCGGGCTGCCTCTTCCCTGCTCCCGGCCTCTGCTCCTGAGACTCCTGCTGCGTGCACGTGGTGTGTGTGCGCGAGAGACGCAGACAGTCGGGGGGAGAGAGGCAGACACAAGAGACAGACAAGGAGACAGGAAGAGACATAGAGACAAAGACAGTCAAAGAAACAGACACAGAGACAGAGGAACAGAGATGAGGAGAGACAGTCAAGGAGAGAGACAGAGACAGACAGAAAAGGAGAGAAACAGGGAGAGACACAGAGACAAAGACATGGAGACAGAGACACAGAGACTGAGAGGGAATTGTGTTCATCCTCAGGCTGCTCAGGGCGGCGTCCCCCCCACCCCCACCCCCGTCAGACTAAATGGCTTTTTCGCTGTTTTCCAGGTTCTCACTCTAACTACTAACACGCTGGGTAGCTCACTCTTTGGATCCTAATTATTTTCTCTTGTTCAACTCGGCCCGGAGTTCTGCTAAGCGGTCGTTGGGGACGCAGAAAGGTCGCTGCATCCTTGTGTTCCACGTAATTCTCGTGGAGGACGCTCGAGCACCTGTTCAGCCACCTTCCAACCCAAAGCCCACACACCAGCACGCCGAGGAGCTGTGCCCCGCCCCGCCCGCCCCCTCCTGTAAGTCCCAGCCAGACGCCCCCGGGAGGAGCGGTGCAGGCGCTGCGCGGGCCGCAGCCGGCAGGGACCGGCCCCGTGGGTAGGTGTGAGCGATGCCGACGGCGGCCGTAGAGCCAGGGTGCTCCGCAAGCCGGCAGCACCTGCCACTGACATATGCGGACAGAGGTTCTGAGCCCGCCTTCGGCAGGCGCGGGACAGGCCGAGAGGACCAGGGACCGGGCGCAGGTGTGGCACGTGGCCTGGCCGAAGACGTGCGCCCCCCTCGCCTGTTAGCATCTTTCTTTCCCGGGTTTCTACCTGGTCTCCCTCCTCCCCTTGCTTCTCTTTCCCTTCCTTCCGCTGTAACCCCCAGGGGGGATTGAGTGAGCCTGGGGGCCAGGGGGGTTCGAACCGGTCCCTGGCCGCCATGCCCTCCGCCGCAGCAGCAAGCGGAGTCCTGCCACGTGGCCTGGAGGCATCCCCGGGAGCCTTCCCGGCCGCGGCTGCGTCTTCGAGGGGGTGGTCTGGGCACACGCAGGGCAGTTGGGATCTTATTTGCCGTGTTTTTGTGGAAAGATTGAAAAATGCACAAAAATGCAGTCTGTCATCAGTAGGGAATATAAAGACGTGGAGACAGGACCGCGGAGGCCCCAGCGCCCGAGGAGGCCGAGCACCCTCACTGGGCCCACCCAGCCTCGGGCTGGTCCCGCGTCGCACCCGGATCGTCCTGTGTGGGGAGCCAGGCAGTCGGGGTGGTGGCGGGGAGAGCGCCCGCGTCCGCGCCGCGCGGCCCAAGGTGGGCAACGGTGAGTGCGGCCCACCCTGCTCGTCTGCCTCTCGCCGGGTGCCGGCCAGAAGGTTCCTTAAGGAGCGGTGTGGCTGTGGCAGGTGTGGGCCTCGGCTGCTTCTCCCCGGGGAGGGGGGCCACCAGCCGTGTCTCGCCGCCTGGCTGACGGGAGCCGTTCACAGCGGAGCCCGCGGCCTCCGGAAGCTGCCTCGAGGGCCTCATCTCTGGCGCTGCTGGTCGGCCGTCTCGGGGCTCCCGGGGATCCCCCTCCCCCTGGGGCCCGGCCCGGCTGCGCCCTGGGAAGGCCTCGACGGGGCGGGGCGGGGCCGGGTGCCTGTGGGCAGCGTTGTTCAGTGTGACTCTTACCTCCTGAGAGGTCCGCATGAGGCCCTGGTCTCGGGGCTTCGGCAGAGCCCGCAGGGTGCGGCCGCAAGTGCTGAGGGCACTGGCCGCCTCCAGATGCCACCTTGTCTTTCAGTCTGGTTTTCGTAGGGCACGGACTTAACGGCGTTGATAAAATGACTTCTTGTTGAAGTGGTTGCTCAAAGTAGGTTTGAGCGTGGGGCTCGGGCTCCGTGTGGATGCCTGCTGCTTGCAGATGACCCGTGGGCCCACCTCTGTGCTGACCCCCCAAACCTGATGTCGGTGCAAGTCCCTGCGGGGTCTCCGGGGCGGGGCTGGAGGGCTCCCTGGGCCGCAGCCGGCAGGAGGGGCCTGTTTGCACAGGGATCAGGGCCAGAGACAGGTGGGGGGGAAGGGGGTCCTGGCGCGCCTGGGCTGCGGTGAGGGCGCCGGGCCGGGCAGCCTGCCGCTGGCCTTGTCTGTGGTGCCTGCCGTCTAGGAGGTGGTCAGTGACGTCTCCTGGGCAACGGGAATTGCTGTGTAGGACAGTAGTCGCTGTGGATGTGTGTGTCCTCCTGGGTCCCGAGGGAGGTGGAGGGAGACGTGGCTCGTTGTCTGGTTTCTCAGGCTGAGGCTGCCCCGCGTTTGCATGTGCCCCGTAGCGTCACTCGGGGAGCCTGGCTTCGGGGTGTTCTCTCCACGCATGCCGCACACGTGCCGTCCGTGCGCCTGCTCGTCACAAGTGCAGCCAGGTTTGCGCTTTGGTTCCGTGGGTGCCGGGCGTCCTTCCGCCATGGCTGCCGCTGCTCAGGCTCCTGGCCTTTGCCAGGTGCGCTCTGGGCGCCGCCCGCTCCTCTTGCACTTCCGGGAGACCTCGCGGGACAGGCAGAGGCCCCTCGTGGAACTCTTCCCCGCCCCTGGCGCCCATCGTTGTCCGTTGTCGTCTGGGCCCCGCCCGCTGCAGCTGTCCGCGGAAAGGCCCCGCTCTGCCGGCGGAAGCAAAGACACCCCAGGAGGTGGATGGGGGTTGGACAGCAAGTGAGGCCGCCGAGAATCGCTAGGCCTCGGCTCCAGGTCTATCCTCTAGAGGTGGGGCTTTGTGGCCGTGCCTTCTGGCTGCCTGGCCGGTCGCCACAGGGTGTGTCTGCACCAGCCAGCTGGGTGGCCTCCCCCGGGGGCTCACGCGGTGGCCTCACAGCCTCACGGGTGCTGGGCGCTGGGCATGCGCCTGCCAGACAGTGGCCCCTTCTCTCGGACCTGAAATCTGCCTCCGGGGCTCCCTCCTTTTTTTTTAAACATTTTATTTCTGAGAGAGAGAGAGAGAGACAGCATGAGCAGGGGAGGGTCAGAGAGAGGGGAGACATGGAATCTGAAACAGGCTCCAGACTCCGAGCTGGCAGTCAGCACAGAGCCCGACGCGGGGCCCGAACCCACGAACCGCGAGATCATGACCTGAGCCGTAGTCAGACGCTTAACCAACTGAGCCCCCCAGGCGCCCCCGGGGCTCCCTCCTTCTGTCTGTTTGTCTGGCTTGGGCGGCCTGTCTCTGACTTGCCCGCCTCCGAGTTGGGGTCTCTGCTCTCGGGGACATGCTGCCTTCTGCACCTCCTGAGACCTGTCGGCCTCAGGGGACGCTGGGGGTCACTCTATCTCTTCCTGGTCTCCTAGCCTGCTGGCGAGTGTGGCTGGTGTGGCTCCCGGCCCCAGGACGTTTGCGCAGCTGCTGTATTTTCTGGGCCCGCGAAAGCCCCAGCTCCGCAACCGCGGGTTCTGCTAGGTGAGTTAGCGAAAAATAGGAAGTTTTCTGTAAGGCGGGTGATGTTAAGTCTAACAAGTGGAGCCACACGTCTGATGAATTTACGTCAGGAAGACGCGGTTTCCATCTGTGAACGGCAGCGCCCAGCCACCGCTTGCACTTAATTTCTTAGCCGCCGTCAAAGGCTGTTCACCGCCCGCATTTAAGATGGGTCCTTGTCACTGAGAAAACAGAGAAGCACATAAAGCAGGTGAGAGAACCCCGTAATCTGGCCTCCTCCCTCAGCACGCTTCTGCAGGGCCGGATTTAACTTCTTTAAGGCATGGCAACGGTATGCTTTCTGGGGGAAAGAAACATACGTGACCGTCCGGCTGTGGGATGCAGAGGGCGCGGCCTGCCTCCCCGTCCGCCTGCTCTGGTGTCGCGGGCGGACGCGTGGGCACACGGGTGGTTTCCTGACGAGAGGCTGGGCTCTTCTGGAGGAGCGGTTTGGCTCTGAGACGTGCCGTGGTGTTCACTCACTTCCCACATCCCTAGGTGATAGGTTTGGTTCTCTCCCTCGGGTCGCGGGAAGGCCGGGCGGGTGGCTGCCCCCGTGGGTCGCAGGCCCCGCCGCGTGCTGGTCGCTGGCCGCGCTTCGGGACGGGGGCGGCCCCGGCTAACGAGGGAGCATTTTCTGCTTCGAGAGTCTCGAGGGAGTGAGGTTCTTGTGCTCCCGGCAGCGCCCCGCGAGCGAACCTGCTGGTGGTGGAGGCGTCCCCGTTCGGGGAGGGACTGGTCCCCCAGCGGCGGGGGTCGCTGCACGCTCTCAGCCCTGTGAGCCCATTGGACGTTTGTCTTTCCCGGGAAGGGCGCCGTCTTCTGGCCGGTGTGCTCCGACCTCTGAGCGAGACGCGTCGCGAAGCACTCGTGCGTCTCCTGTGTCGGCACCGCGGGGCCGGGGGGGCGGGGGGGTCCAGGGAAGACCTGCTACGTGCCTCGGACGGGGAGAGCTGTCGTGCGCCGTGGGCCCCGGGGTGCTGAGCTCAGGCACCCGCGTGCGTGTGTTGCAGGTCTCACCAATGGCTTTGGGGGTGCGCGGAGCGAGCAGGAGCTGGGGGCCGCCCCGGGGAGGAGAGCCGCGCCCCGACGACGCTGCGCCTCGGAGTCCAGCATCTCATCCAGCAGCAGCCCGCTCTGCGACTCCAGGTGGGCACGGCTTGGGGCCTGCTCCCACCCCCACATCCCTGCCACCCTGTGCCTGCTCCCCAGGAACAGGAGGTGTGACCACAGAAGAAATTAATAGATTTTCAGTCTGTGGTTAGGTTTATTCTATCTTTTGCTCCAAGGTCTTTCTGTCCTGGAAGGGGGGAAGCACGGCCCTGCCGGTCTGCCCCGTGGAGACCCCTTTGTAACTGGGGCCCCGTGTGGGTTACCGTGGGGCCCCCGGCCCAGCTCGGGGGCCGGCACCAGAGGGCGGGCAAGGGACAAAGCTTTGTGACCCCGCTCGCTCTGCTTTCCGAAGCTTCAGCGCGCCCAAGTGCGGCCGGGGCAAGCCCGCCCTGGTGCGCAGGCACACGCTGGACGACCGCAGCGAGCTGCTCTCCTGCATCGAGAACGGAAACTACGCCAAGGCGGCCAGGATCGCGGCAGGTGAGCTGCCCTCCTCCGTGGCCGCAGCGCCCCCAGGTGGCCTCCCAGAGGGCTCCGGCTCTCCGCCTCCTGGGCCTCCATTCTGGGCTATCTGTGGGAGTCCTCCACCCCCCGCCCCCGACGGGGACAGTGACAGTTTTGATCTGCAGTTTGTCATTTTTTGCGTGGAATACTCCGTTCCTCTGTGCAGGCCGCCTGCACCTGACGTTAGGCTCGCCTGTCATTCGCAGCCGAGTGTGGGACCCTGGGGGGCGGTGGCTCCCCCCATTCCAGCACCTGGAGGAGCACCGAGGACCGGCTGGTGCTGGCTCGTCAACGGGGGGCAGGGGAGGGGCCCCTCACTGCGTAAGGAGTTGTGGGCCGTGGGCTGGGCCAGCTCTTCACTCACTGCGTCCGTTCTCTCTGCCCAGAGGTCGGTCAGAACAGCATGTGGATTTCCACTGACGCCGCGGCCTCTGTTCTAGAGCCTCTGAAGGTCGTGTGGGCCAAGTGCAGTGGCTACCCCTCGTATCCGGCCCTGGTGAGCCTTGGGGTGGTGGGCCGTGGGGGTCCACGGGGTTGCCCTTTGGGGAGCCAGGGCACTGAGCGGTGCGGCCGTTGTCCCAGGCCCGCGGCTGTCCCGCTGCCGCTGTGGGGACAGGTGTCCCGTGAGTGCCCGCTGAGAGAGGCCCGTGCAGGGTGTCGGTGTTGGGGGGGGCTCCTTCAAACCCCACCTCGAGGTGGGGCCCGAGGAGAGAACTCCTGGGGCGCGGTGGATGGGTGCTCAGATGTGAGCCACATGTGTCCTCCCTCAACAGATCATCGACCCCAAGATGCCTCGAGTGCCGGGCCACCACAACGGGGTCACCATCCCAGCCCCGCCGCTCGATGTGCTCAAGGTCGGCGAGCACATGCAGACCAAGGCTGAAGAGAGACTATTTCTCGTTCTCTTCTTTGACAACAAGAGAAGTTGGTGAGTGCGGAGTCCAGGGACTGGGCTGGCGCCATGTGCGTGGGGCGTGCGTGGGCCCCGTGGGGCGTGCGTGGGCCCCGTGGGGCGTGCGTGGGCCGAGGGCCTCGTGCAGGGGCTGCAGGGCTCCGACCCCTCCTGGGCGAGCCGCGTGTGGAGACGCGTGTGCACCCTGGGCTCTGCTGCTGGCCCAGGCCCAGCCCCTTCACCGCTTGTCTGCGTGGGTCTGCGCAGCGCCCTGGGCCGTTGGCCTCCGGGCCCCAGCGCCTCCCCGAAGTCTTCCCTGGGTTCCGGCGCTGCCCCCGAGCACTCATGAGAGGCGGGTGGCTGCGCCCCCGTTTCGCCTGGAAGCCCCCTGCGCCAGCGAGGGGCCCAGGTGATGCCGGCACAGGCTGGCTGCCCGCAGGACCGCGGCCCCTGCTGCGCCTGAAGCCAGCTCCGGGGTGCGGGCCCTCCGGGCGCCCGAGGCGCCCCTGGATCGGGGTGTGAGCTGCCCCGCGCCCCGACACTCGCTCCCCCTCAGACCCGGTGGGTCCCAAGCCTGCCTTGCCCAGTCCGAGGCCGCTCGGCTGCCCCGCCTGCCAGTCCCCTGCCCCCCGCCTCCCCCCACCCCGCCTGCCTGCACGCGCAGCGTGTGTGCGGCAGTGTGTGCGTCTGCGCGTGCCCGTTGGCGTGTTCCTGTGCGTGCTGCACGTGACCCTGGGTGGCACTCAGGGAAGGTGGAGGCTGCTGGGGGTCCCCGCCTCCGCCCCCCCCTCCCGCCAGGGTCCAGTGGCCCCGTGGGGAGTGCTGTGGACGAGGGGTGGGGACGACCTGAATTTCACGCCTTTCCTGAGCCCCCAGACCCTTCCCGAGCCTGCAGTGGTTGGGGGCGGGGTTGGGCTGCGGCCCCTGCCCACAGCCCAGAGGCCGGGGCGGGCTGGCCGGTGGGGCCGCCCCTTGGGTGGGGGGCTTCCAGGGCCGGAGCCTGTCTTCCCGCCTTGCCTCAGCTGGGGGTGCCCGCTGCCCTGCCTCACGGGGGGCGCAGGGGCCGCGCGTCCAAGCAGTTGTGCGGGTGGCCCTGACCTCCCGGCTTTGCTCTTTTCAAAAGGCAATGGCTCCCCAAGTCCAAAATGGTCCCCCTCGGCATGGACGAGACCATCGACAAGCTGAAGATGATGGAGGGGCGGAACTCCAGCATCAGGAAGGCCGTGAGGGTCGCCTTCGACCGCGCGATGAGCCACCTGAGCCGCGTGCACGGGGAGCCCACCAGCGACCTCAGCGACATCGATTGACCTGCCGCGTCCCTGTGGCCTTGTCCATAGTGTGGATAAGCTGTACATGCGTGTAGATTGTTCCAGACTTAACTTATTCTGATTTCTAGGCCTGGTTCTTTAAGTCCCCCCCGCCCCCCTCCCCGGGGAGGGCAGGTTTTGTTTCCAAGTTCTCTGTGAAACCGTCCCCGTCTGGGCACTCTGTGAATGGCGCTGGCGTGTCTGCCCAGCTCCCCGCCGTGCCCGCCGCGGGTCATGCCGGAGGCTGCCGCCTGCGTCACTTTCTTTGATCTGTAGCTTTTTTTTAAAGACTTTTGAATGTTTAATAATTTTGTAAATCATACTCTTTACACGGAGTACCACTATTTAATAAGACGGGATGTAAATTTACAATGACAAATGTGTATTTTAAGAAAGAAAATGACATTATTTTGAATGGTACTTTGTGGAAAGAGGTGGAGAATAGATCTATGCTGTGTACATCACTTGCAAATCACCAAAAACACTCCGCCCCTCCCCGTGGGGCCGGGGCAGGCGCCCCCTCCGGTGTCGCGTCCTCACCACCCTGTCTCCCCGGCCTCTGCCTGTCTGCCCCAGACTTCCACGGGTGTGCCTCCAGCGGGTTTATTTATTGTAGAAAGTGTATTCATTTGCTTTATAACGAAAAATAAATTTGCAAAAGTATATTGATATGCATTTTTATACAGGCGCAGACGGACCGGCTTGCGGGCGCGCAGGAGGCGGTGTTTGCTGTGTAAATGACTCTGGCTGCGTGTTCTTTGATTTTGTAACTTGTAATCTTTTGTTTACAACGAGGGGCTTTCTGTAACTTGTTTTAATTTAGAACACTTTGGTAGCAATAGAAACTTTGGATACATTTTTGTATGGTACATGTGATGTATATAGAATTAGTACTTTATTTTTATTTTTAAGAGGTAAAGCATTATGTTAGGGGAAAGGTAGGGTGGGTTTCCAAAAGATGCGGTTTTTATATTAAAAAATAAAGTCAAGATTCGGATGGTGTGGCCCTTTGATTCCTCCATCACTAGGAAGCCGGGTGGGCTCGGGGCCGGCGGGGGTGGTCAGGTCCCGGGAGCCTGTCTCCAGCCATCTCACTGAGGCACGTGACATGCCTTCATGTTAAAATTGTCATGGATGGCATTATTTATTATTTTATCTAATCCTATTTTTGTTTCAAACTGGTAAGTTTTAAAAATTTTTTAATTCCTCCCCCCTTCCGTCTCCATGGTTTGTATCATCTCCATAGAAACTTGAAAAAAATAAAACGTCTTCCTTTGATAGTCTCGCCTGTGCCTGACAGACGCCGTCTACCTGCGGTGCCGCCCCCGGGCCTCCCGCCCTGGTGGGGAGCCTGCCGGGGGGGTGGGGGGGTTGCCCCTAGGACTCCCACCTGAGCCCCGAGCCGCGGCTCTGCCCTGCCCCCCGCCGCCCGCCGCCCCCGGCCCCCGGTCATGCTGGAGGTCCCCGAGTCTGAGCAGACGGAGCTTTTGTTAGTAGCGTCGTCTGGGGTGACTCTCGCCTCCTGGTACAGGGCCGGTCGCCTGGGTCAGGCAGCAGGGGTGGCAGGGAGGAGGGCAGAGCGCCCCCACCCCCACCCCGGGCGCTGCTCTGGAGCTGTCATTAGAAGCCAGCCTGCCGCCCGGGGCCCTTCCCGGGGCCTTAGAGACAGGGCCGGGGGAGGTGGGGGGCTCCTCTCCGCCCCCGCTGGAGCTGGCACGTGCCGTCCCCTTGGGGCTCTGCCGGGCCACCTGGGAGCGGCCCGCTCCGCACCCCCCGGAAGGGGGCCATCTGCTCGGTCCCGGGTCACCCGGCTGGTTGCCCCCACGGGACCACCCCCAGGCAGCGCTCCCTGGCCTGGGCTCAGTCGATCTCCCGGGGGGCCTCCCTGGAGGCTTGCTGGGCTCCGGGCTCCCCGGGCGGGCATGGCTGAGCTGGGGCCCAAAGCTGGGGCTGAGCGGGGGCTGGCGGCGAGCGGCTGCCCCGGGCGGAGGGCGCTGTGTGCGGCCTTCCGGACCCCGCTGCGCATTTCAGTGAAGCACCAAGGGGCCCTGGGGTCATGGGGCTCACGTGGCTCATGTGGCTGTGGCTTATTCTCCGCCCCCCGCCCCCCGGGTTTATGAAAACGGGATCCGGGCGCTCACGTTCTCCAGCACTCGTTACCTTGTTACCGCTTCGGGCCTGAACACGAAGTGAAATGATAGAGACACAGAAGCGGGTGCGGTGAGATGCGCAGGCCCCCCCGCAGGAGTCCTGGGGGGCACTTTCCGTGGGTCGTTTGCTCTTTTCCACAGGGCGTGTGTTTGTCTCTGACCCAGTTTTCAAGCTGATTTGAGGCGTGTCATGGATTTCTGTCCCTTGGGACACTTGTGCCCCGGGGTCCCCTTTGGCTCTGGGTCGAGGTGGGTGGTGTCCAGGCAGTCAGCCCGTCGGGCCCTCACCCTGGCCCCAGGGCCCCGGCCTGCCCTGCACCCTTGGCCGGTGGAGACAGGTCCCCCTGGGAAGGGGTGGGGCCCCCCCACGGGCAGGGGCAGTTGGGGGTGGCCCCCCCCAGCAGGGGCGGTCGGGGGTGGGTTGCTGGGAGCTGCTGTTTGGGGCTCGGTGGACCTGGGGACCTCCGGGTGAGCGGGCAGGGGGGCTGCAAGCGGGGGCGCCCTGGGGGGTGTGCGAGGGCCCAGCGGGGGCGTTGGGAGCCCTGGAAGGCAGGAGCCTGGGCAGCCCGGGCCGACACACGCAGGCCCAGCCCCGCGCTCCGTGAGCCCTGCTGGCCTTCTCTCCTGTTAGACCTGCGGTTAAGCCGGTGCCAGGGTCCTGCGGTCTCTGTGGACGCTGGGTGGACGCTGGGTGGACACCGAGGCACATCGGGGGCCACAGCTGGGCCCCCTCGGCCTCTCGCCAGGTGCTGAGGTTCTGCTCCGAGTGCGAAGCGGCGGAACCACGGCCCCGCCCCGTCCCCCCTGTCCGAGGGTGTGCACGGTGCTCACCACGCGGCTTAGGGCTCCGCGTGCCCCCTGCCCTGGTCGGGCCGCATGCCAGGCCTCCAGCTCCCCAAGGCAGGCAGGGATCCCCCTCCCCAGGTCGTGCCCTCCCTGGGCGCCCCCCCACCCGCAGATTGGTCCTCTCTGGGGCTCCCCCCCGTGGGAGCCGGCTCTCCTTCCCACAACACTGCAGCAGTGCTTGTGGAGAGACTCCGTTGATCCCCCTAGGGCTACTGAAGCCTTTTTGGAATAACTACATTCCTCCCCCATCCCGTCCCTCCTCCCCACCCCCGCCCCCCACCCCGCAGGCTCCCCGGCAGCATGGGTGAGGCCAGGAGACCAGACCAGGGAAGTGTCAGCAGCACCACAGAGAGATGCCCTCTGCAGGAGGAGTACTCCTCCCTACTAATGTTTCTTTTCTACTGGCTGGAACGTGGACGTGGTAGACGGCGCTGGAGCAGCCATTTTGGTCATGGAGGATGTCAGAGCCGCCGGCTGGGTGGAGCCTAGGTCTCCGGGAGGTGCACGGGGCTTCCCTGCCAGTCCCGAGGGTATTTTTTCTTTTTGTGATAGAAACATACATGTGGACCCCTTTAAGGCCACAATTATTTTTCTTTACAGCAGGTAAATTTCAAGTACGTCAAAATGAAAGAATTAAAATTCCAGGAGAAAATCATGAAGTGTTTATAACCTTGGAGGGGGAATGATCTTTTAAAATAGGACTGCCCTTCCAGAAACTATGAAAGGAAATTGTAATCTGTTTAACAGCATAAAGTTTAAAAATGTGTGCATGCATGGCCCTCCAAAAATCTTTTACAATGTCTGAAGATATTAGGAAGAGTATTTGCAACTCAAACCACTGGAAAAGGGCTTTCCTTAGCACATAGAGGTTTACAGACCATCCCTAAAGGATAGGAAAAAACAGGCCAACTATGGACTCATTTGACAGAAAAGTAAGTAAGGTGGCTGCAAACATACAAGAAAGTGCTCGACCTTGGCCTCCTGGGCCCCCTCACCCCCGGGCTGCCCCACCCCAGGGCCCACGGCCTCTGCTGCTAAACATGCTCCCACTCGGCCCTTCCGGGGCGTCCCCCCTGCCCCTCTCCCACACGGCAGCACACCCCACGCCCTGCTCAGACTGGAGTCGGGCCCCGGCCGTGTGCAGGCTTCCCTTCATTGTGCGCCCCTCTGTCTTTGCCCTGGAGACCCCTCCGTCCTGGCCCCACCGCCCTCTCCATCCGGGGCGCCAGGGTGGTGCGGGTTAGGAGCCGCAGGGGGGAAGCAGCCTCGGCGCGGGCAGGAGGCCGGGATGGACTGTGGAGCAGAGGCTTTGCAGGACAGGAGAGCGACTCCGCTCTCGGGAGGGCGAGTGGCTGGCGAGGGCTGCTCAGAGTGACCCAGGGGGTCCGGATTCTGAGTGTCCTCCTCCGGCCGAGGACCCCGCAAGCCCGTGGCCCGGGCCCTAACTGCACCCCGTGGCTTTTGTGCCGCCTGATCCTTGGCCACTCGGGCCGGTAGCTGTGAGAAGCAGACGCACTTTGGGGCGCCTGGGCGGCTCAGTCGGTTAAGCGTCCGACTTCGGCTCAGGTCATGATCTCAGGGTTCGTGGGTTCGAGCCCCGCGTCGGGCTCTGTGCTGACTGCCAGCTCAGAGCCTGGAGCTGCTTCGGATTCTGTGTCTCCCTCTGACCCTCCCTGCTCACACTGTTTCTCTCTCTCTGAAATAAATAAAAAACATCAAAAAAAAAAAAAAGCAGCCTCAGCAGATGCTGTCAGGGCTGTGGGGTGGCCAGAGCCAATGGTCGGTCGGGTTTGTGTCGGCCTGAGGACTGAATTTCGGGCGTCTCAGTGGCGGTTTGAGGAATAAACAGTGGTCACAGATACATGTCCGTACTCACACGCTTCACCCACGGGGGCTTTGGGCTCCGGCGGCTGTTTGCGGCGAGGGCCTGTGAGCAAGCAAACCCTGGTGTCCGTGTGTCTGCGCTGCTGTCGATGGCAGCTGCTCTTTCCAGCCCCGTCGCCCCCCAGGACGGACCCTCGGCGCCCCAGCCAGTGCCCCTGACGGGGTGTGAACCCGCCCAGGCCTCGGACCCTCAGGGGGCCGCGTCCTTTGGTGTCTGATAACGATTCCGTATTCGGTGCGAACACCAGCTTTCTGCACAGAAATCACACTATACGACGTGTTGGCAGCCACCTGTAGCAGCCGGGCGTCCCTCAGAGACGCAGCACATTTGTTTTAACTTATGCATAGCAGACGCTTCCACTCTGCTGATGCGTCCGGCGGGTCCCCGCCTCCAACCGGGGTGCTTTGGGCGACCGTCTCCCTAGGCCTTTGTGAGTATGACCCAGCTCAGAGCCGTGGACCTGTGACCTACCGTGTGCCAGGCTCTGCGTCGGGACGGCAGATGGGGGCGAGGGTGAGCGTCCTCTGTCCCCTCCCAGAGAAGAGCTGGTCAACAGCCAAAGTCAAAGGAGTCTCAAGTGTGCTGGCCAGAGCTGCTCCGGGGTGGACAGGGGAGGTGGGCCAGCCCGAGGAAGACAGAGGGAGGCTGGGTGGGAGGAGCCCCACCCAGAAGGCCGCCCGCAGGCCCCCAGCCAGGCGGGCGGGGCACCAGGCAGCTGCGGACAGAGCCCCGAGGCGGCGGGGCTCGGACAGGCCGCACAGGAGCGGCGTGAGGGCGGGAGAAGCCAGGAGGGGCTCTGGGGGGAGCGTCTTGAAATTCTTCCCAACCTTTGAACAAGGGGCCTTTTCGTTCTGACCAGGCAATTACATGGCCGGTGCAGGGTGGAGGCGGGCAGGTGCAGAGACCCCAGGCGGGAACGCGTCCGGAGCACCTAGCGAGGGGCCCTGGGGCCGGCGGAGGGCGACAGGGGCTGCTGGGCTGAGACCAGGACGTCGCCGGTGGGGACTGAGCCGGGTGACCCCGTCTGCGTGCTGTGGGGGCCCCGTGGCCGTGAAGAGACGGCTCTGGGGGGCAGGGGCGTGGGGGCGCCTGGGGTCCGCTGTACCATGAGGGGTGATGGCGGGCGGGGCGGGTGCCCAAGTGGGGCTGGCGGGTTTGTGACAGGTGGGTGCAAGGCTGGGACTCGCCGACGACTGCCCAGGCTCTGCGAGCTGCTCTGCCGACTGGGCGCCGGGGCCGCGCTGCTCGCGGGGCCCGCAGCCCGACTTGGAGAGGGCCAGGCGGGGAGGCAGAGCCGGTCGGGGTTGGGGGTGGTGATGGGCCCTCCCCCACTCTCCTGCGCACACACACGCTTCCCCACCCTGGAGACAGGGGTGCGCCCCCGCTGGTGGAAGGGCAGGCCCGGTGGGGCCCCCCTTCTCGGCTCCGGGCAGCGTGAGAAATCGGGGTGCACCTGGAGTCCTCCTGTGAGAGTCCCACAAGCTAACAGAAAATAAAATGCATGATCTTTTCTTTTGATGAGAAAAGGCAGATTTAACCGGAACCGATCCGCAGTGGGGCCAGAGCCGACGCGGGGACATGGAGACATTTGAGAGCCGTGAGTGCCCCCCGAACAGTGTGCGCTGGGGTGCCTTCATGCTGCGAACTTCGAGCTGCGCCGACGCCGTTGGCCAGCCGAGCCCGCCGTCCCCGCGCGGGGCACTCGGTCTCTGTCACGCCTTCCTTAAGCGGCGTTGGGCCCAGCGTTTGCTGTCAGGCTTGCCCTGTCCGGGGACGTGGTCCCGGGAGCTGGGAGGCGGGGCCACGGTGGCTGGGGACGGGGGCCAGGCGCCACAGCCTCGTGGGACCCACCTCTGACCCCACGCCCATCATTCCCCTCACGGGGATGGCCCTGACCCGCTGTCCGTCCCACTTCCTTCCTGTAAGGTCTCAGAAGCCGGCCCAGCCGCCGTCTGCAATGGCTCTCAGTGCTGTGTGTGTCGAGTGGCTGGTGATGCGCCCCGTGGCATTGGCCAAGCTGTCCTTGACTCCACAGAGATTTCTCAAAGGCCGTTAGAACCCTGGGCCTAGACAGCAGCTACACGAGTGTAGTGCTCACTGTCCTTTGCTGTGAAACCAAATGGCCACAGAGGTGGCAGCTCAGGCAATGCTCGCTTGTTATCTCGGGGGTTCCTGTGGGTGGGCGGCCGTGCGCACTGGCTGGGCCCTCTGCACAGGACTCTCACGTGGCTGCCGACTTGTCGAGAGCTTGGCTGGGGAGGGCGGGCCCCGTGCCCACTCACGCCGCTGGCACTTGGCACTGTTCAGTTCCTTTCTGCTGTAGGACCGTGGCTCCAGTCTCTTGCTGACTGTTGGCCAGAGACTGCTCCTTGGCCCCAGTGTGTGGTGCTCCCAGTGAGGCTGCCCCCCTCAGCCAAGGAAAGAACAACCCAGGAAGATGGGGCTACAGTCGAACACAAGGTAACCGTGTGCACAGATCCGAGTACACCTGTCACTCTTACTGTCACAGGTCCCACCCACACCTCAGGGGAAGGAGCCACACAAAGGCCGGGATGTGAGGATCTAGTACTTGTCTGCCATGCTCTTTCAGGCGAGTCTTACCACCCAGTGGTCTGAGCCCCCTGAACAGCTCCATATGCCTCCTGGGGATGGAAACGCCAAAGCACCCCTTGCTAGGTTTGCCAAACTGGCCTTGCTCCCTGCCCAGCCCTTTCTTCCTGCCCTGCCTCACTTTCTGGGCCTATTGCCTCTCCCTAGAATGCCTTCCCTCCTTGACTGCCCTACCTGTCAGCAAATGTAGACATGTATGCGCCCAACAACAGAGGGTCAAAATATATAAAGCAAAACATGAGAGTACTGCAAGGAGAAATGGACCAGTCTACTGTTAGAGTTGGAGATGGCCACAGCCTCTACCAGAAGTGGATGGAACCAGCAGGCAGATGGTTGTAAAGTATGGAGGAACTCAACGACACCATCAATCAACTGGGTATAATTGACGTCTGTAGACTGCTTCATCCAACAATGGCAGAACATACATTCATCTCAAGGTCACATGGCACATTCACCAAGATTGACCAACTTCCTTAACACTTTAATAAAAGCGTAGAAATCACACAAAGTTTGTTCTTAGACCACGATGAAATTAAACTAGAAATCGGTAAGAGAAAGATAGCTGGAAAGTCCCCAAATAGTTGGGGAATAGATAACACATAGGTCAAAGAAAAGTCTCAAGAGAAATTTAAAAATTTCAATGAAAATGGAAATACAAGTTATCAGAATTGGTAGGATACTGCAAACATAGTACTTAGAGGGACATTTATGGAAGAATGCACATGTTAGATAAGAAAGAGGATCTAAAATCAACATTTAAGCCTTCACCTCAGGAAACTAGAAAAAGAAGAGCAAATTAAATCCCAATTAAGTAGAAGAAAACAATAAAAAACTGAGCAGAGGGGCTCTTGACTGGCTCAGTCAGTGGAGTATGTGACTCTTGATCTCAGGATTGTGAGTTTGTGCCCTTCATTGGGTGTAGAGATTACTTAAAAATAAAATCTTAAAAAAAAATAAACAGCAGAAGTTAATTAAATTGGAAATAGAAAAATATTAATAGACAAGATTAATGAAACTAAAAGTTGGTTCATGAAAGAGATTAATAGAATTGATAAACCTTTAGGCAGGCCAACTAAGAAAGAGAGAGAATACACAAGTTACTAACATCAGAAAGATGGTTCATCACTACAGATCCCAGAGACATTAAAAGGAAAATAAAGGAATGTTAACAAAGAATTCTATAACACAAATTTGAGAACTTTGATGAAATAGATTAATCCCTCGAAGGACGGGATCCACAAAAGGGCACATAGGAGAAACAGACAATCTGAATAGGCTCATATCTATTAAAGAAATTAAATCAGTGATCTATAAGCTTCCAAAACACAGAGCATCAGGTCCAGATGACTTCACTGGTAGATTCTAGCAAACATTTAAGGAAGGAACTTTATCAGCTTTCTACAATCTCTTCCAGAAAATAGAAGCAGAGAGAACACTATATAGCACGTTCTCTGAGGCCACACTGCCTACTACAAGACAAAGCCATTGCAAGAAAAGAAAACTCAGACCGATATTTCTTATCAACATAGATGCAAAAACCATCGACAAAATGTGAGCAAATCAACCCCGGCTCAGGGACTATCACAAGTGGGATTTATCTTAGCCACGCGAGGCTGCCCGCACCTCAGGCTAGAGAAGAAAGACCACGTGATCATACCTATAGACGCAGAAAAAACCATTAGAGGACCAGTGACAGAATCCAACACCCGCTTATATAACCGCTCGGCAGCGAGCGGAGGCGCCTCCTCCAGGAAGGCTTCTGGACTCCCTCTCCCTCCCACTCTTGAGTCAGGGGCCTCTCCTCCGGGGTCCACAGCGACTTGCCGTCTGTATGTCTGCTGCTGCCCTCGGCCGTGAGCTCTTCGATGGCGGGCTCGCTGTCCCTGAGTTTGGTGGGGGCCTCTGTGCAGCAAATGTGTGCTGCGGGGGTGGGCGGACACAACCCCAGAGGAGTGATGTCCGCTCTGCAGGGCAGTCGGGCACCCAAAGGGCTTTGGAGGGAGGAGCCGAATCGGGGCGAGGGGCAAAGTTCAGACGTGCACTGCCCGGCGTCGGAACACAATATAAAGGGAGTCATGCAGCACGATGCCCGCGGAGTCCGGTCTCTCGCTGTCTCACAACGTGCCTTGGAGATGCACCCACTTCCCGTTCGCATCACACGTTCGTTGTCCTGTGCTGCTGAGGAGCAGCCTCTGCGTGGACATTCTAGTTATTGAGTCATTAGTTTGGGGTTGTTTCCGGTACTTGCCGTATGTACGTGCAGGGCACCGCGGGGAGCCAACACCCAGGGCGAGAACTGGTGGCTGATACGGTAAATGCATGTTTAACTTCATGAAAAACTGCCAACCCCTTTTCCAAAGTGCCTGCTTCATTTTACGTTCCCTCTAACAACGGAAGAGACTTCTGGAAGCTTCACTTCCTTGCCAGCTCTTGATATTTTCAATTTTTAAAAGAAACAATGGCGGAAATTTCCCCCAATTTAATAAAAACTACAAAACCACACACCTAAAAATCTCAATAACCTCAAAGCACACAAAGAGTATCACGTCAAGGTGCATTGCCCGGGGGCGCCTGGGTGGCTCAGTCGGTTAAGTGTCCGACTTCGGCTCAGGTCATGATCTCGCGGTTCGTGGGTTCGAGTCCCCGCATCGGGCTCTGTGCTGACAGCTCAGAGCCTGGGGCTGCTTCAGATTCTGTGTCTCCCTCTCTCTCCGACCCTCCCCCACTTGGATTCTCTCTCTCTCAAAAATGAGTAAATATTAAAAATTTTTTTAAAATAAAGGTGCATTGCCTGAAACGAACACTCAATAGAAAATCTCAGGCGGGCAGAGGGACGCAGTGAAAACGACAGCTAATTTGTCTTCAGAAACGACGCAGGCCAGGACTCAGTGGCGCCATTAATGGCGAGAGAAATGCTGCCAAACTCGATCGGGTCAAAATATTTTTTAAAACTGCAGGCGAAATAAAGACTTGGACACTCACAAGACCTGAAGAATTCATCACTAGGACACAGCACGGCCACGGGGCCACAGCTCCTGGGTCTCTGTGTCCGGCCGTGGGCGACCCTGGCCCGTGGCCGCCCTCCTGAGGCATGGAGGCCAATCCACAGAGCCTGCTAATCCGCAGGAGGGCCCTTCTCGGGGGCGCCGGAGGGCAGGGTGGCCCCCGGGAGTGCCCATGCCGGACCCACGCCCTGGCCGTGAAAGACCCCCAGCACCAGGCTTGCTGGCCACCGGCTCTCAGCCGTGTCCCGTCCGTCACTGTCCGTCCTGCTTCTGAGGATCCGAACACCAGCTCCTTCTAACCGGCTCGTTCCGGTGTCTGAGCCACCCCCGTGGGCGTGACGCACAGCTCAGTGCTTGGGCCCCCGGGCTCCGGGGATGGACTTGGGCGCACGCTGGCCCGCGGGCCGACTCTGGGGACAGGGTGAGCCCCTCCCGCCAGCGGGAGCCCTTTCAGGCGCAGAGGCTGTAGCTTCATCTGATTCTCCTCGTCCCCAGCGGGAAGCCACCCAGGGGCGCTCGGAGCAAGCTGAGGGTGTTTGAACCCTGTCTGTTCCCCCGGGGGTTCCTGCCAAGCCGGCCCCACCGTCTTCTTCCTCGTACCGAGCACGCGTGGGGCGCACACAGCCTGGAGTGTGAGGTGGGACCGCGCCTGGCCCGGCTCCCGGGGGCCCCGGCATTTTGGACCATTTCCTCTGCAGCTCTGATCACACCTGACATCGACGTTGCCCTTCAGAAGCAAATGCTACCTGTCAGGCTAAATGCCAAAATGTGCAACGTTCACATTTTAGAAAGTCTAATACGGCCCCAGCTCTCGGCTCTTTCCAGATCCTCATTTAATTTGCTTCTCTTGATCTCCGAGGATGTGGTGAAATTTGCTCCTCTGCAAGTTCACACCTGTCAGCCCTGAGCACGCAGCAGGTGCCCGGGTGGCAGGTGGCCCTGGGGCGACGTGGGACGCCCATCGTGCAGCCTGCCCGCGGCCGTCTCCAGAAAACACTTGGAAGAGGTTTGAAAGCAATGTGTCCGCCTCAATTATAAATCCAGTCGTAATTAGCGGCCCACGTCCAGCTTCGCGGACAAAGAGTAATTTCAGTCTCTCAGCACCTGAGCTGTGACCGCAGGGGAGTAAGATGCTCCCGTGTCTGTGGGAACCTGGTCGCCACCTTCAAATACACTGTTACTTTCTAAGTTCTCCCCTCCGGGAGCGGGGACTGCGGGGTGTCTGTGTGCTCCCCGGTCAGCAGGGGCAGCTGGGGGGCGGGGGCTTCTCGGATCCCCTCAGGGCGCTGTGATGTCTGGGGGTCCCCCGGCTGGGACTATGGGGGGCGCGGTGCCCTCCGGGTGGAGAGGGGGCTCGGGCTCCCTGGAAAGTCTGCAGCCAGCTGGGGAGCATCAGGGGCTCCTTCCCTTGGACAACAGGACCCCGCCCTCCGTGTGCTCTTTGTGGCCTTTAGAAGCTACCACCCAAGACAACTGTCTACTCCCAGATGTCCTTCCCCCATCAGGCCCTGCGGCCCCAGCTGTAGCCAGGGCGCCAGGACAGCCCCGGACTCCACGAGGACCGGCTCTCTGAGGTCACTGGTGTTCCGTTGCCATCTGCATCCTGCAGACATGGGCTACTCAGCTGCTGTGTGCTGTGTGCTGGGTGCTGTGTGCTGCGTGATGGGTGCTGGGTGCTGCGTGCTGTGTACTGTGTGCTGTGTGCTGTGTACTGTGTACTGCATGCTGGGTGCTGTGGGCTGGGTGCTATGTGATGTGTGCTATGTACTGCATACTGGGTGTTGTGTGCTGTGCGCTGCGTGCTGGGTGCTGAGTGCTATGTGTGCTGTGTGCTGTGTGCTGTGTACTGGGGTGACTGCATGCTGTGCGCTGTGTGCTGGGTGCTGTGTGCTGCTGATGCATGCTGGGTGTGCTGGTGCTGCTGTGTACTGCATGCTGGTGCCACAGGTATGGGTGCTATGTGCTGCGCGGCTGTGGCACCGTACTGCATGCTGGGTGCTGTGTCCTGGGTGCTGGGTGCTGTATGCTTGGTGCTGGGTGCTGCATACTGTGTCCTGTGTGCTGGGTGCTTGGTGCTGTATCATGGGTGCTGGGTGCTGTGTGCTGCATGCTGCATGCTGCGTGTTGTGTCCTGTGTGCTGCATGCTGTGTGCTGGGTGTTGTGTGCTGGGTCCTGGGTGCTGCGTGCTAGGTACTATGTGCTGCATGCTGGGTGTTGCATCCTGGGTGCTGCGAGCTGGGTGTTATGTGCTGTGTGTTGCGTGCTGTGTGTTGCGTGCTGGGTGCTGTGTCTATGTGCTGGATGCTGCATGCTCGGTGCTGTGTGCTGAGTCCTGTGTGCTGGGTGCTAAGTGCTGTGTGTTGTGTGCCGGGTGCTGTGTTCTGTGTTCTGTGTGCTGCATGCTGGGTGCTGTGTCTTGTGTGCTGGGTGCTGCGTGCTGTGTCCTGCATGTTGGGTGCTGTGTCCTGTGTGCGGGTTGCTGAGTGCTGTGTCCTTTGTGCTGGGTGCTGGGTGCTGCATGCTGGGTGCTGAGGACAGGACAGGGCCTCCCTGTGAAGACCTCCCGGGGTCTGACAATGTGATTGTTGCAAGTGCGGTTGGGCTGACTATCAACAGATGAGGGTTTCATGGAACGAGTCGTAACGTTGCTCAGGTCTATGTAAAGTCTATTTAGAGGATTTCCTTAACTGCAATGTATATGCACTGATTTTTATTAACAAAAATAAGTTTTGTTTAAAAGTAAGAAAATATCTCAAAGGATGTTTAGAATCTGGAATTTGTGTGAAGTAGCTGATCTAAACATGGACCAGAGACGAGAAGAAAGAGTGGGTTCTGTGGGAGGGACTGGGTTCCACGGGGGGCGGGGGGGCGCTCTTGGCCTGAGCCCGAGCCTGGGCAGACCCCCCCGCTCGGCCCCCCCCCGCAGCAGAGTCTCACCTGGAGGCCCCCCTGGGACCCCCCCGTCCCCTCCTCATGCTTTCCGCCCTCAGGGGTCACCCCCGGCCCCCCGGGCCCACAGAGCACCCCCACCCACCGTGGACGGTCAGATCAGGCTTCAGGAGCTCAGCGTCCAGTAGGGGGCGGAGGGGCCGAGGCTCCAAGACCCTCTGCCTCCAGTGCCTTTGCCCCGACGCCCTGCCCCCCAGGCGCCCCGGGGCTTTGCCTTGCACACCGGTCCTGAGCCCATAGGCCCTGCTCTGCCCCACTGGTCAGCGCCCACCAGGCTCAGGCATCGTGGGAAGGGCCCCGGGGTGGGGCGGGCTGCGGGCGGGGGTCCCCCAGGCCCCTCGGGAGCGTTGCAGGCAGTGGGCACTTTCTGCAGCGTCTGGGAAGCTGGGGGTGGGCTTCGGGCGGGTCCCCCTCCCCAGGGCCGCCCTCCACCTTCCGGATGTCAGTCCGCAGGGTTTTCCGCGCCCCTGGGTCCCCGCAGCGGCTCCCGACGGCCAGCAGGTGGCAGGGCCGCCCTTCGCCGCCCAAACCTCCGACCAAGATGATTTCTGTGGATCCGAGTCGGGGAGAAAAGACAGTAACTTGGGGCGGAATTGAAACGTGGCCTTGGACTTTGAAACGGTGCCGATTGGGCAACCACTCTGGGAGCGACGGTGCTGGCAAACCTGGGGGTCTGGGGCTCTGGCCTGGGGGTGCCGGTGGGGCGGGGGTGCCCCTGGCTCTTCCTGCCTAGAGCCTCTGGTGCCTCATGGGCTCCGTGGGGTCTAAACACCCACAGTGGGGTGTTCTCTGTTGGCCCCCGGGGTGAGCGGGGTGCTGAGACCCAGGAGACCCCTCCCAGCCAGCGACAGGCCTGACCCAGGTTGAGGGGGCAGGGGGTGCCCGTCTGCTGAGGCTCTGCCGGCAGCTGGGGACACACGGGGTGGGGCGGCCTGGTCAGTCAGGGTGCCAGGGAGGGGGTGAGGCCGGGAGGTGAGGACCCCGTCTCTGCAGAGCTCGAAGTGGGGCCTGAGGGGGAGCTGGTGCAGGGGCTGGGGGCACTCCTGGCCTCTCTGACCTGGACCCGTCCCGGGGGGAAGCTGACTGGATGGGATCCTTCTCGTCATTCACCCCAGGAAGCCCCCCTGCCCCTCCAGGGCACCCTTGAGGCCACATCAGGGCAGGGGATCACTCTTTGGGTGACTGATTCATGTCCTTTGTTCCCCCCAGACTGCGGCCTCCCAGGCAAGGCCACATGGTGAAGCGCCCTCTGCACCCCCAGCACAAGGCTCAGGGCACAGAATGTGTGCAGGGGACACGGCTACGAGCATGGGGGTCCCCGGGGCTCCCCGGTGCTGTGGACAGACAGCTGCCTGTGGACACGGCCCACACAGAGCCCTCCAGAGCTCGGGCTGGGGGACCGCAGGTGCCGGGGAGCCCGGGGGTCAGGAAAGAGCCAGGAATTCCTGGTGGGGTCATGGGGGCCCTGTCCCCCACCACCCAGCCCTGGTTCCCCGTCCGTCCCCGCTGTAACCCCTCCATCCCGGCTGGTGCCCCCTCCCCCCTTCTGGTCCCCCCCACCCCCGCTGGCCCCCCCAGCCCTGACCCTGCCCTGTCCCCATCCCATACCGCACACCCACCCCTACTTGATCGGCTTCCTCGGGATACGCAGGAAGGTGACATAGCCCAGTGGGGCTGTTTGCCAGAGGGGCTCACGTCCTGAGAGGCTTCACTTCTGGGGAGCCCCCGGGCCGACCCCCGGCCCCTCCAGCTATCAGGCTTCTGTGGCCAGGGTCTGGGACGGGCTGACTCCGCGAACTGATGACGGGGTCTGGGCGCGCGGGTGAGGGCAGGGAGGCACCCGTTCAGCGCCCTGTGCCGCTGACAGTGCCCCCCGCTCACGCGGCCTGGGGACCCGGGGACCCTGGCTCAGCTCATCCTGGAACCTTCCAGCAGGTGCCCCCGCAGCCCCTCCGGCTGAGGCGTGTCCTGGGCGTGTCCTGGGCCTGCTGGGGAAGCACCGGCAAAGGGCAGAACCTGACCTCTGACCTCGGAGCCCAAGGGGCCATGGAGGTCTCTGGTCCCTCTCTGCACCGGCCCCTCCAGGGCGCCCCCGGGGGTGTGCTCCTTGCTCCCCAGACGGCGCATCCCGGGGGGCCGAGCTGGCCCTGCGCGGAGCCTGGTCGCAGTCACAGCGCGCAGGTGAGCGTGTCCCCGCACACACCTGCCTCCTGTGGCCGCCGCGACCCCGTTCTCTCACCCGGGCTCCGAGCCCCAGCTGACCTTGGCCGACCTTGCTTTGGGCCGCGTCGGGGTCTCTCTTCCCCCTGCAATCTCCCCCGCCTGCCCCGCTGCTGAGGCCGGACCGCTGGGGTCTTCATGGCCCCTGTTCCCGAGACTGACCCCACGTGTCTCGGGTGCACTGTCCGGACCGGCTCCGGGCCCAGCTGGGGCCGCCCCGCCCCCGCCCCGCCCCGCTGACCCGCCCCTGCGGGCCACCTCCACAGGCCGCCCCGAGGGGCCGCGCCAACACCCCCCCCCTTCCTGGACCCACCAGACCTCGCAGCCAGCACCCTGACCCTGTGGCCCGACGTCCCAGCCCCGTGGCCGCCGCGGCCCTGCCCTCTCTGCCCCTCGCTGGTGCCCTCGGGCCCAGCTGGTGTCATTTGTGTGTTCGCTCCTGCCAGTGCCTCCCCCCAGGACGGTGCCTCAGGCTCTTTGCACGGCCAGCTCCTTCCCGCGCGGGCTTCCTCTGGGTTCGCTCAGCACCTCTTCCTTGTCTCCCTGCGCACAGCCCACCGGGGTCGCCCCCTTGTCTGTGGCCCCGGAGCCCCCGGAGGGCTGGACCTGTCTGGTTTCATCTGCTGGAGCCGGGAGCCTGCCCGCCTTCAGCAAGTGGCCGTTCTCGTGAAGACTCCCCCCCGCCCCCCGCAGACCCCGGAGGAGCCCTGCCGTCCAGGTAGCAACCCCAGGCCACTTGTGGCTCCCGAAGCAGCAGGGTGCCGTCAGAGGTGGGCAGGGGGCCCGCGTGCCTGCTGGCGTGAGCTCGGGTGAGGAGACTCCTGCACGTCTGCTCAGGGGCTAAGTGAGCTCTGGGGAGGAGGGTGAGCACAGACTCCCGGTGCCTCCAGGCTGGGTTCTGGATGCTTCATGTGTTCCTTTCTCTCCCTACAACCAAAATGCCTCAAGTAGAAAGGAAAAGATGCCAGTCATTTACACCATAGTATGAATTTATTGCTAATAATCTTACATTTTCTTTTCTTTTTTAATATATTTCTTTAATGTTAAAAATTTTTTTCATTTTGAGAGAGAGAGAGACAGAATGTGAGCAGGGGAGGGGCAGAGAAAGAGGGAGACACAGAATCTGACGCAGGCTCTGGGCTCCCAGCTGTCAGCACAGAGCCCGATGCGGGGCTCAAACTCATGAGCTGTGAGATCACGATTTCAGCCAAAGTTGGATGCTCAACCGACTGAGCCATCCAGGTGCTCCTAATCTTATATTTACTTAGAAATATTAAGGAAATATTTCAGTTATACAGAAGAGCAGAGAAACTGATATAAAAGAAACTCACATACCTGCCACCCCGTGAGCGGATATTAACGCTTTGTCACATTTGCTTGGCTGGTTTGCTCTGTCACTGCAGACTCGGGTGTCAGAGGCCAGTCTGCATCTCCTCCTGGGAGCTCCTTCCCAGGCAGTGAGTTCCCCACACGCCTACGCGCCCTTCCTCCGCGAGCGCGCCCTCGATGACACAGTGCTGTTCGTGTGACGTGCAGAAGTGCCTCAGGGGGTTGTACCATACGCTTCCTTTCTCACATTTTTGCCACTCGGTGTGGGGACTGGTGCCCGTCCAGGCTAACGAGGGTGTCGTTCTACCCGTGGTTGGGTAACCGCCCGCCTTCTGAGGGGAACCGAAAACCACCGGCCTCGCTGTCCTGATTGGCGGCGCCGGGATGCGCGTCCTCAGGGGCATCTGGGACGCGCCAGCATGCCTAGGAATGGAAACTGGAGGTGACCCCACTGCCACTTTGCCAGCGTGGGCGCCTGCATCGGACCCTCCCTGTAAACGTTGTTCTAACTGGTCCACCTGCTCAGATTCTGGGCGCTCTGAGGAGGTGCGGGCAGCTGCCGGGAAGAGGGCAGAAGTCACTGCCCTCTGATGTGATTGGTCCACTCCTAGAAGTCAGAACCAATGTAGGACAGCACAGGCATCAGCACGCACATCCCCACCCCTGCCTGGGCCTCTCGGAGCAGCTGGGGTGGGAGCATGGCCTTGAAGAATGCATACGGTTAGGCTGTTGGTCAAAGGTGACCCGCAGGGCAGGGGGGGTGGTGGTGAGGGTCTGACATGGGGCAGGGGAGAGGTGGTGAGGGTCTGGACAGAGGTGACCCGCAGGGCGGGGGAAAGTGGTGAGGGTCTGACATGGGCAGGAGGTGGTGAGGAGTCCCAGCGTGGGCAGGGGGAGGTGGTGAGGGTCTGGCGGCAGGGCAGGGGGAGGTCTGACGGGGCAGGGGTGCTGGGAAGGGTGGGCAGGAGAGACTGTGGACGGGCCTGAAGACAGAGGCGGCGGCTGGTGGCGGATGCCCGGAGCTCGGGCAGAGGGTGACATCAGGGGTCTGACGGGCTCCATCGTGGGAACAGCAGTGGGCGCCCGCCCGGAGGCGGCGGCAGGAACGGCTAGGCGGGGGGCGCGGGCTAGCGACGGGGTTGTAGGAAAGGACGCGTTAGGGGCCCCTCCTGGGATGCCAGTCCAAGGCCCTGCACAGTGCCCGCCGGCAAACAAGCAGAGCTTTTGCCAAAGGTAAGAAAACGAGGAAAAGGCCCATTGAGAGTCTCTGGAAATTGTCCTAACCGTGTGCGGCAGGCGAGGAGACACTCGTTCAGGAAAATCCACGGAGACGTGCCGAGATCCTCTCCGTTTCTCGTGGTCCCCGGCCAGCTCGATGGAAGGTCTGCTCCGGGCAGACATGGCCGGGGGGGTGTGCAGCTCGTTTCAGCTCCCAGCCGCAGGCCAGGGTGTCCGTGGGGGCCGCCCCCCACGCCCCCCAACTCCGGTGAAGGAGGCGCCCCCGCCCTCCGTCGCGGCCGCGGAGGGCTGGCCAGCTGGGCCGTGGCCACACTTGCCCCAGCTCCCCCACAGGACGGATTCCACGCCAGGGGCAGTGACCAGGACACCAGAGGCCGGCGTCCCGCCCGCTGCCCGGAGGAGCGGCTCAGAAACCCGCACCGGGCAGCGAGTCGGCAGGAAGGGAGCGCCCCCAGGTGTCCCCAGAGGAGCTGACTCCGTTTGAAACAGAGCGTGAGGGACTTCAAGCCCAAGATTCTCTTCCTGATCCGCAGCAACACCCCCGGGCCAGCGAGTGCCCCGGCCAGGACCAACGAAGGACACGCCCGAGCACCGCCTGGGTCAGAACCGTCCTCCAAGACCGACCGCAAGGCCCAGCCCTGCCTGAGTGGTGCTGGGGTCGATCCTGGGCGGTTCCGCCGGGCACAGGGCACCGTGAAGACCAGAGCGGCGGAGCCCGACAGGCCTGGGCACGGGGGGCGGGGAGCCCTGCTAACCCTCACCCAGGGCGCCTGCCCAAGCCTGAGGCTGAGCCGCCCCAAGAACGACCCGGCCAAGCCAGCAAGCGGACGGTCAACACAACAATCTGAAACTCCGTTAACGTATGTGCGCCGCCAGTAGAACAAAGGACGGAAACACACAATCGATCGTCTCTTTGGATGCGGAAAGAGCGTTTGACGAAATTCAAATCCCTCTGTGATAAAGGCACTTAGGGAACAAGGGCAAGTCCTTCACCCAGACCAAGGGCACCTGTGAAACCGTGCAGCGCACGAGCGCGGGAAGGCTGACCGCTCTCCCCCTGAGATCGGGGGTGAGGGGATGTCCGTGCGCGGGCGGGGCACCCGGGGTGAGGCGAGGGAGAAGCACAGGCATCTGTGCTGGAGGAGACGAGGGAGGGCTGTCTCCGTCTGCGGGTGACATGGCTCTGGGCACGTAAGACCCCGGGGACCCACTCAGCCCCGGTGGGGCTCAGCAAGGCTGCCGCTTACGAGGTCCGTATGCAGAGTAAGTTGTTTTTCTGCTTAGTCACAATGAGCCAACTAAAATAAGGAACACAATCCCGTCTGCAGGAGCAACCAAACGTAAGGAATCAGGAGTAAGTGTAACAAGAGACATGCAGTTACGCTGGGAAAACTACAAAACACTGTTGAAAGGAATTGAATCTAAATAAGTCTAAAGATAGATCTAAATAATAATCTAGATTATATAAATAAATATACACACAGTCTAAATTAGATCTTAAATAAATGGGAAGACAGTCCATGTTTGTGGGTCTGAAGATTTAATACTGTTAAATGTGGTAACACTTCCCATACCGATCTACAGATCCAATGTGATCGAAATCTAGGCTGACCGCTTTGTGCAAAGAGAAAAACTCATCCCAGACTTCCTACGGTCACGTAAGGGACCCTAAATAGCTAAAACAATCTTGAAAAAGAAGAACCAAGTTGGAGGACTCGCGCTGCCTGGTTTCAGAACTTCCTGTGAAGCTGCAGAGGGGAAGACAGTGTGGTGTTGGCATGGGGTGGGCGCCCAGGCAGGGGGAGAGAGTGGAGAGACCTGGGAACAAACCCTCACGTTCAACCTCCACATTCAAAGGAATAAGTTTGGATCCCTACCTCACACCAAATACAAAAATTGAGTCAAAATGAATCACAGACCCAACTGTAAGAGCCAAAGCTATAAAGCATTTATTTTATTTTGAGATTTTATTTTGAGGTTATCTCTACACCCAAAGTGGGGCTCGAACTCACGACTCTGAGATCAAGAGTCGCGTGCTCCACTGACTGAGCCAGCCAGGTGTCCCCAGACCATAAACCTTTTAGAAGGAAACATAGGTGTAAATGTTTGTGACCTTGGATTAGGTGAATGGTTTCTTAAACATGGCCTCAAAAGCATAAGCAGCAAAGGAAAAAAATAGATAAGTTAGACTTCATCAAAATTAAAAACTTATGCAATCGAAGGAACCCTCAAGAAAATGAAAAAACAGGGGTGTCTGGGGGGCTCAGTCGGTTAAGCATCCGACTTTGGCTCAGGTCATGACCTCACAGTTCGTGGGTTTGAGCCCCACGTCAGGCTCTGTGCTGACAGCTCAGAGCCTGGAGCTGCTTCAGATTCTGTGACTCCCTCTCTCTCTGACCCTCCCCTGCTCACACTGTCTCTCTCTTTCTCTCTCAGAAATAAAAAATAATTAAAAAAAACATTAAAAAAAAAGAAAATGAAAAAACAGCTCAGAGAATGAGAAAAAATATCTGCCAATCCTATATCTGATCTCCTGTATCTAGGATATATAAATTATAGAATGAGCAATTATAACTCAGTAATAAAAAGATAAATAAATTAAAAAAATGGGCACAGGATCTGAACAGACATTTCTCCACCGAAGATATGCAAATGCCAAACAGGCACAGGAGAAGACACTCAATGTCATCAGCCGTCAGGGACGTGCACGTCAAAGGCAGACTCACCCCAGGATGACTGCAGTCTGAAGGGCAGATACTAGCAAGTGTCGGCAAGGCCATGGAGCGACCGGAAGCCTCACCCCTTGCTGGCAGAAGTGCTGTACCCTCTTCGGAAAGAAGTCTAGCAGTTCTGCTGGCTGAGCGTAGAGCGATCAGACGACAGCAATTCCACGCTGGGTAGTTCCCAAGACGGCACACCCGCCCGCAAATCCTGGTACAGTAGCGCTCGTAGCGGCAGGATTCATCCCAGCCAAAAAAGTGCAAAAGCCAGATGTCTGCCCAGAGCGAAGTAAGTTTAAAAAATGAGATGTATCCATACAATAGAATATTATTCAGCCATAAGAAGGGACGGAGCACCGGTGAACCTTGCAAACGTGAGTGAAAGATCTCAGTTATAAAGGGCCATACAGTGTATCGTCCAGTTTACATGAAGTTTCTGGAATAGACAGATCTGTGGAAATGGGGAGTGAATTTGTAGTTGCCCGGGGCTGGGGGCAGGTGGAGGATGGGGGGATGGCTAAGGGAGCGAGATTTGTTTCTTCTTCTTGGGGTGATACAAGTGTTCACCTCCAGCTGGTCGTGGGGACAGATTCACGGCTCAGCGAATGTGCTAAGAGGCATCGAACCGTGTACTTCAAATGGGGGAGTTAGTACGATATGTGAATTATATCTCAATAAAGCAGTTAAGTAGCATGACAGACTAAAAATGTTAACTGTAATAAGAGCTCCTTCATCCGCTCCGCTGGGAGGCGGGCGCAGAAGGGCACGAATCTGAAGACATCCAGCTTTTGGGTCCCAAAGATGAAAGGCAATGTCCACGTCCATGGGTGCCTCGCACACACAGTCTTCCTGGGGCCCGAGCCAACTTCTCATTTTTATGGAGTTACTTTTCCACTTATGGCCATATTTGTAATTAGTTTGGAAACCATTAAACGTCTTATTACTCTTATGTTTTTAAGTCAAAATTCCCTGCTAATTACTAGCCATAATTTTACAGACAGAAGGGCAGAGGTTGAGAGTCTGTGCACGTCTCTCTGACTTGTGCACAGACACACGGCATTTTCACAGCCTGGCGATGAGGTTATGCATATGCATGAACTCTGTGTTCCCTTGTTTCTTGGCCCGGATGCTGACCTTGTACCCCAGGGCCCAAGATGAAATCAGACCGGGACCGGCCACGCAGGGCTGCTGCGGAGAAGGACCCAGGTGTCTGCATGTCTGCTGTAGAGGCACCTGGGCCTCAGGTGATCTTGCCTCTCAGCCAGGGGACATCTCTGTGGAGGGTGCTATGGCTGGATGGACGGGCTTGATCCAGCCCACGAACCAGGGAAATCGACGCCAGTGGGGCCCAGGGGTGTCACGAAGAATCGGCTGAGTGAGGAGGAGGAGGACCTGTTTCCGGAATCCCTGTCAATTCCTCTGCCACCTGCCCTCCCCCAGCCATGGCAGGCTTGTCTGCATCCAGCTCTGGCCACATGTTAGGACCAAACTCTTTTGGCCTTATTCCCTAAAAGTAAGAGGGTGGCTGATAATTAGGAAACTTCGGTGTGAAATGTTCTCTCTTTGGTTCACCCATCCACCCATCATCCATCCATCATCCCTTCATCAATCCATCCATCCAACATCATCCACATATCCACCCACCCATCCATCCACCCACCCATCCACCCACCCATCCATCCATCATCCATCCAACCATCCATCCACCCGTCCGTCCGTCCGTCCATCCATCCACCCATCCATCCATCCGTCCATCCATCCATCCATTCATCCATC
>JAESUZ010004316.1:0-36563 GCA_017311185.1 Proteles cristata cristata
ATGATCTCGCGGTTCGTGGAGTTCCTAAGAGCCCTGCGTCGAAGACTCTGTGCGACTGCCAGCTCAGAGCCTGGAGCCTCGGCACAGTTCATCTCCCTCTCTCTCTGACCTCCCTGCTCACGTTGTCTCTCTCTCTCTCTCCTAGAAATAAATAAAACATTAAAAAAAAAAAAAAGAATCTCTAGTAGACACTGATGCATTGCACTGTGTATTTCCATGTCTTACAAGTTTTAGAGGGAGGTATTCTCAATAGAGAGACTTACAAGGAGAGAAGTGTTGGTAAAACCAAATCTTCTGCCATGTACCAGCGGTGGACGCAGAAGACGTTAGCATGGGTGCCTCCATCCTTTGATAGCCAATTTTTTCGCTATTTAGATGATCTGCTCTTTGTTGGTAGTTCCAAAGGCTCAGTCTCAATATCTTCTCTAGGGTGTTATCACATCTCTGCCAGTAGAGTAGCCGGTAAAACATGGCAAAATTGAAACTCCTTGTTACCAATTAAAGTTTAATGGGACTAAGTAAGCAAATCTACAGTGTTTGAAACTTCCAGCAGTAAAGGAAAAGTCTGTTATCTGTTTGGTACCCTGCTATGGGCTGAATATTTGTGTTCCACCAAATTTTATATGTTAAGACCTAACTCCCACAGCGATGATATAAAGTGAAGCCTTTAGGAGGTGAGTAGGTCAGAGACTCATGAGTGGGGTTGGTACCCTTATAAAAATGGCCTAGGCAAGCTCCCTTGCCCCTCCATCATTTGAGTACCCAGCCAGAAGATTCTGTCTATAAACCAGAAAATGAATTCTCACCAGACACTGAATTTGCCAGTGTCTTCAGCTCAGACTTCTCAGCTTCTGCCCCTGTGACAATAAATAAATAAATAAATAAATAAATAAATAAATAAATAAATAAATAAGAAGTCTGTTGTTGATAAAGTACCCAGTCTCTGGCATTCCGTTGTAGCGGCTTAAATAGACTAAGACAAAAATTGGTAACGAGAAGTGGGGTACACCTGTGAAACATCCCTAAACCTGTGTACGTGGCATGGGAACAGCCCGGTGGATGGAGGCTGGAAGAGTTGGGAGTGCGGGGTAGAAAAAGCCTGCGTCAGCATGAAAGAACCAGGAAGGGCGATTCTGGTGACAGCTCAGAAGGGGAGAGCTGTAGAGGGGACCTCAGCCTTCTTGAGAATGCCGCGGTGGTCATGAGGAGGGTGTTGTGGAAGTACATACCCCAGAGGCCACTCTGGCGGAGACCCAGACAGACATGAGGAACGCTTTATTGGAAGCTGGAGGAAAGGTGTTGCTGTTAGAAAATGTAGAAAAGCACTTGGCTGAACTGTGTTCCTGTCCTGGTGTTTAGTGCAGGGTAGACCTTGTGAGCAATGGAATTGGATCTTTGGCCGAGGAAGGGTCTAAGAAAAGTGTCTTAAGAACAGTCTGTTTTCTCCTGGCTGCTTCTAGTAGAACAGGAGAAGAGAGACATGATGGAAATATGGAAATGTCCATCCAGTCTTGGGGGCAGAAGTTTGCCCCATGTCCTCCTTCCTTTTATGGGTCCAAGAAGAGTTATTTTTATCTGTTCATTTTTTTACCTTTCATTAGAATGAAATGGCAACTTTCAAGATCCTTACATGTGGAACTGGAAACCACAAATCCCCATTCTAAAATCTGTCAAATTATGAGGCACCTGGGTGGCTCAGTTGGTTAAGCGTCCAACTTCGGCTCAGGTCATGATCTCACAGATTGTGAGTTTGAGCCCCTCATTGGGCTCTGTGCTGACAGCTCAGAGCCTGAAGCCTCCTTCAGAGTCTATGTCTCCCCCTCTCTCTGCCCCTTCCATGCTCATGCTCTGTCCCTCAATAATAAATAAAAATGTTAAAAAAAATTTTTTTAAAGACCTGTCAAATTAGCAATTAGATGGCATTAAGTATATTCACATTTTTTAAAAAGTAGTTTCCATGCCCAGCATGGAGCCCAATGTGGGGCTTGAAGTCATGACCCTGAGATCAAGAGTTGGAAGCCTGACTGAGCCATCTAAGCATGCCATGTATATTCACATTTTTATGGAATTATCACCACACCCTAATTCCAGAACTTTTCTACCACCCCAAAGAGTAGCCCATGCCCATTAAGGAATCACTCCCCCCATTCCTCCAACTTCCAGGCTGTGGCAAAAACGAATATGTTTTCTGTCACTGTAAAACTCTGATAAACAAATCAATGAAAGACTAAATAAATGGAGAGATAATCCATGTTTTTCAATGGGTAGACTCAATAGTCTCAAGACATCGGCTGTTCCCAATTGATGTACAGATTTGGTGCAACCCTAGTCAAAACCCTAGCAAGTTGCAAAATGATTCTAAAGCCCATATGGGGAGACAACAGACGCAGAATAGCCAATGCGGTATGGAAGGAGGAGAACAAATTTGGAGGCCTGACACTATGTGACTTCAAGACTTCTCACAAAGCTGGAGTAATCCACACAAGGCTATATTAGTGGAAGAACAGACCAGTAGAGGAGTGCACTTGTCATGAGCACTGGCAGAGGTAGGGAAGTGTTGAATATAGTACACCTGAAACTATATGTAACTAATATAACACTGTATGTTAACTAACTGGAATTAAAGTAAAATTTAAAAAATAATAGACCGATAGATCCATGGAACAGAATAGAGAGCCCAGGAATAGACCCCCTCATAAATGCAGTCAGCTCATCTTTGACAAAGAAGCAAAGAAAATACAATGGAGGAAAGATGGTCTTTTGAGCAAATGGTACTGAAAGAACTGGATATCTGTGTGCAGGAAAATGGATGTAGAAGTTGACCTTATACCCTTCAAAAAAAGTAACTCAACAGGGCCCTTGGGTAGTTCAGTTGGTTAAGCATCTGACTCTTGGTTTCGGCTCAGGTTCATTGAGATCGAGCCCTGTGTTGGGCTCTGCAGTGACAGCTCAGAGTCTGCTTGAGATTCCCTCTCCCTCCCTCTCTCTCTGCCCCTACCTGCTTGCTCTCTCTCCCAAAATAAATAAACAACCACAAAAACCTAAAATTTAACTCAAAATGGACACAGACCTAAACGTTAAGTGAAAAATTATAAAACTCAGAGTACATAACTTGAGAAAACCTTGATAACCTTCAATATAATGAACACTTTTTAAGTAAAACAAAAGATAATCCATGAATGAAATTATTTATTTATTTATTTTTAATGTTTATTTTTGGGAGAACACAATGGGGGAGGGGCAGAGAGAGGGGAACGGAGGATCTGAAGTGGGCTCTGCGCTGAAAATCTGACAGCAGCCAACTCGATGTGGGGCTCAAACTCACAAACTGAAAGATCATGACCTGAGCTGAAGTCAGATGCTCAACCGACTGAGCTACCCAGGTGCCCTAATTTATAAGCTAAACTTCATTAAAACTAAACATGTCCTGGGCACCTGGGTGGCTCACTCAAGTAAACATCTGATTCTGGGTTTTGGCTCAGATCATGATCTCAAGGTTCATGAGATTGAGCCCCACATCAGTCTCTGTGTTGATAGCATAGAGCCTGCTTGGGATTCTCTCTCTCTCTCTCTCTCTCTCCCTTACTCTCTCTCTCTTTCCCTCACTCTGTGTGTGTGTGTGTGTGTGTGTGTGTGTCTGTGCCCCGCCCCTGCTCTCTCTTTCCAAAAATTTATTTTTAAAATTTATTTATTTTAGGGGCGCCTGGGTGGCTTAGTCGGTTAAGCGTCCGACTTTCGCTTAGGTCATGATCTCGCGGTTCGTGGGTTCGAGCCCCGTGTCGGGCTCTGTGCTGACTGCCAGCTCAGAGCCTGAGCCTGTTTCAGTCTGTGACTCCCTCTCTGACCCTCCCCTGCTCATGCTGTCTCTCTCTCTCTCTCCTAGAAATAAATAAAACATTTAAAAAATTTTTTTTAATTTATTTGTTTTAAAAATTTATTTATTTTTAGAAATAAGTATCTTGGGATTTACTGAGACATACTCATAAATCACCTCATTTAACGTGGAAACTCCCATTTCTTCTCAGTGAAACCTTGCTTGTAGTTTGCTTTGGCAAATAAAGGATTCCTCCTCTATGGCCATACATGCTGGCTTTTGCAAGTGAAGGGTTTTTGGTTTTTTGTTTTTGTTTTTCAATGTTTATTTTTGAGAGAGAGAGAGACAGCATGAGCGGGGGAGGGGCAGAGAGGGAGACCCAGAATCCAAAGCAGGCTCCAGGCTCTGAGCTGTCAACACAGCCTGATGTAGGGGTCAAACTCACAGACCTCAAGATCATGACCTGAGCCAAAGTTGGATGCTTAACCGACTGAGCCACCATGTGCCCCACAAGTGAAGGTTTTAATCACAAAACTTGTAAGTTTCCATTGTAGTCCACACTCATGTCATAGACCTACTTTTCTTTATCACTTCTCCTTTGTTGCAAAAAATGAAAACAAGAATCATATAATTAATATAGACTCTACTGTCTTAAAATTGTAAAATATAGCTCAGCACAAAGGGTAAATGAAACAAAAACTTTCAGAGAAACACAAGACTCAGAAACAAGAGCTATTTTAGTTCTATCAGTGTGTGTCTCCAGAGTGTGTTTATGAGACCAAAAAAAAAAAAAAATCATCATCCAGAAATAGATTTATAAATTTTAAACAATTAAAAAAACATTTATTTCAATGACAATGAAATTTTCTACACCATCCTTTTTTAATATGTCTTTTAATTTTTAATTTATTTTTTAAAAGTTTATTTATTTATTTTGAGAGGGAGAGAGGGCACAAGCAGGGGAAGGGCAGAGAGAGAGAGAGAGAGAGAGAGAGAGAGAGTCCCAAGGAGGCTCCAAGCTCCATGCTGAATCTGACATGGGGCTCGATCTCATAATAGTGAGATCATGACCTGAGCCAAAATCAAGAGTCAGAGGCTAAACCAACTGAGCCACCTAGGTGCTCCATATGTATTTTTTAATATTTTTAAAGATATTTTGTTTTTTATGTCATCTTTATTCCCAATGTGAGACCAGAAGTCATGATCCCTAGATCAACTAAGACAGCTAGCCAGGTGCCCCTAATTTTTAAAAATTTAACTATTAATCTCTTTTATCTCTTTTTATTTGATCAATTCTGTATTGGTACCTTTTTAACTTTTTCCAGTACTTTACTCAGTTTCAAAACCTGCTACAAACGTTATTTTAGGTTTGTTTTATATAGTTGGGTGCTCCGCTTAAACAAATTGAAGGTCACATAATCTGGGGCAATACTCAGTCTCTACAATTACTGACTGTTTGCCAAGATATTCCTTTGACTCATAAAGAATAATGCTACTACTGCTCTCATAGATTATTTTTGTGGTTATATGGCTTAATTTATGAAAAACTGTTAGAATGATATCTAGTATGTTGTATATGTTCAAGAAAGATTGTTATTTCCATTCTTGATATTAGAACTTGTAATTTCCAAGGTACCTTGTAATTTCCAAGGTACCTGGCTGGCTCAGTTGGTAGAGTGTGCAACTCTTCATCTCAGGGTTGTGAGTTCAAGCTCCATGTTGGGCGTGGAGCCTACTTTAAAAAGAAAAAAAAAAAAGGTGGATGCCTGGGTGAGTCAGTCGGTTGAGTGTCTGACTTCAACTCAAGTCATGATCTTGTATTCGTGGGTTCCAGCCCATTGGGCTCTGTGCTGACAGCTCAGAACCTGGAGCCTGCTTTGAACTGTGTGTTTCCGTTTCTCACTGCCCTAACCCCTACTCGCACTCTCACAAAAAATAAAATAAAACGTTAAAAAAAATGATATTTTCACAGTACTCTTTCAGTTCAAAGTCATCTACAATTCTTTGATCTCTTTGTTATTCAAAAGTGTGCCTCTTGGATCAGAAGTAGAAATGTGGAGGGGCGCCTGGGTGGCTTAGTCGGTTAAGCGTCTGACTTTCGCTTAGGTCATGATCTCGCGGTTCGTGGGTTCGAGCCCCGCGTCGGGCTCTGTGCTGACTGCCAGCTCAGAGCCTGGGCCTGTTTCAGAGTCTGTGACTCCCTCTCTCTCTGACCCTCCCCTGCTCACACTGTCTCTCTCTCTCTCCTAGAAATAAATAAAACATTAAAAAAAAAATTAAAAAAAAAAAAAAGAAGTAGAAATGTGGAGGGGCACCTGTGTGCCCCAGTCAATGGAGCATGTGACTCTTGATCACAGGGTGGTGAGTTCAAGTCCCAAGTTGAGTGAAGAGATTAATTCAATAAAGTTTAAAAAAATAGGAAACCTTAGGCACCACCCCAGAATTCGTGAATCAAAATATAAGTATTAACAGGGTCTCCAGTTCATTGTTGTATATAACACTGGAGATACACACTTCTAACTCTGGATGACTTTCTCACTTGAGAATCATACACAGTTTTCATGCACTCAAAATGTATATGGCTGTGGTGGTGCCTTAATTTCATATTTTATGTTTCATAAAAATATAGTATCTACAGTATTTCTATGGATCTTATATCATCTTTCCTCAGAGTTAGAAACTACAGTAGAGAGTAATACTGAGTTAAATTCTTTTTTTTTAAGCTTATTTATTTTTGAGGGGGAGAGAGAGAGAGTGCATACAAGGAATGGGCAGAGAGAGAGAATGCCAAGCAGTCTCCACACCACCAATGTAGAACCTGACACAGGGCTCAAACTCACAAACCATGAGATCAAGAGTCAGATGTTTAACCAACTGAGCAACCCAGGTGCCCTGTGAATTAAATTATTATTGGATAATTCAGGTTCCTCACCTAAGTCAGAACCAGTTCTTTTAACTCTCTCTTTTCATGATGGGTCAAATCAACCACTTGGTAACTGTGGTATTTATTGCAGGACGGCTGACCTTCAGGGATGTGACCATAGAATTCTTTCAGGAGGAGTGGGAGTGCCTGGACCCCGCTCAGAGGGCCTTGTACAGGGACGTGATGCTGGAGACCTACAGGAACCTGGTCTTCCTGGGTGAGGATAACTTCCTTCCACAATTCTTCATCCATCCTCAGGGTTTTATTTTCTTTATTTGTAGAATGTCTCCTGGAAGTTAGTGCTTTGTACAAAAGAGTTTTAGATCACTGCTTTCAAGAAAAAGCTCGAGTGGGGCGCCTGGGTGGCTTAGTCGGTTAAGCGTCTGACTTTCGCTTAGGTTATGATCTCGCGGTTCGTGGGTTCGAGCCCCGCGTCGGGCTCTGTGCTGACTGCCAGCTCAGAGCCTGGAGCCTATTTCAGAGTCTGTATCTCCCTCTCTCTCTGACCCTCCCTGCTCACGCTCTCTCTCTCTCTAGAAATAAATAAAACATTAAAAAAATTTTAAAAAAAAAAGAAAAAAAGAAAAAGCTCGAGTTTTGGTGGTATAGAAGGGAAAGTCTTCGTGATGTCATATCTTGATTTCAAACCCCCCCCAACCTCCCCTTTCTTGAAGTGATCTCCATCCTTCACTCTAGATAGTGGAAATTCTAGAAAATCAGTGGTATAAAATATTGTTGCCCACCTCTTTTTTTTTTTTTTTTTTTCGAGAGAAAAAGCAAGTGGGGGAAGGGCAGAGAGAGAGAAAGAGAGACAGAGAATCCCCAAGCGGGCTCCACACCAGCAGTGCAGAGCCCAGTGCAAGGTTCGAACCCACAGACCGTGAAATCATGACCTGAGCCAACGTCGGTCGCTTACCCGACTAAGCCATCCAGGAGCCCTATTGTTGACCACCTCTTAAAGTCCAGTCTTATTTATTTGTTTGTTTGTTTGTTTATACTCACTAGTTTTTTTACCATTTTTTTAAACTCACTAGTACTTAAAAGTGGAACTCAGGATATGAAAATTTTAAATGTTCCTCTATCATACTAAAGATGCTGTCAGAAACAATATTTTGGGGATTCATTTTTGAGAACCTTCTACAACATCCTCTCTTCTCTCCTGAGCAAAATACTGGATTGGAAATTGGAGAATCCCAAGCAAGAATCATTAGAGTCATGTGGGGTTTTTTTTAATTTTTTTGTTCTTTGTTTGTTTTTTTCTTGGAAACAGGACTTGCTGTCTCTAAGCCAGACCTGGTCATCTTTTTGGAGCAATTGCAGGAGCCCTGGAATGGAAAAAGAAAGGAGACAGTAGCCACACACCTAGGTAGCTGGGCATGAATGGAGTGGATGATGGAGGTGAGGCCCAAGGTCAGCAAGAAAGCCCCACCTTCTTTATTTATTTTTTAATGTTTTATTTATTTCTGAGAGAGAGAGAGATAGCATGAGCAGAGGAGGGTCAGAGAGAGAGGGAGACACAGAATCTGAAACAGGCTCCAGGTTCTGAGCTGTCAGCACAGAGCCCGATGTGGGGCTTGAACCCACGAACCATGAGCTCATGACCTGAGCCGAAGTCGGAGGTTTAACCAACTGAGCCACCCAGGCGCCCCGAGAAAGCCCCACCTTAAAATGTGGTTTGAGAAGCTTTGCTTCAGTAACATGATTTTTGAGAATGCTAAGTTCATTTCTCTTGCTGTCATGGAGGGACATCTGTCTCCAACACGTACGGTGCTTGCATATATATTTTAAGGATCCTCCTTCAGCTCTAGAATCTTCCGTCACAGCCACAGTGAGGGCCAGGGTCTCCCCTTGGACCATGAGAGATTACATGACCTGGCTGCTCGTTCCTGCTCCTGGGTGTCTGGGTAAAGTTTGCATATTTCTGAGGAACACCGTGTGAAGCCTTGTCTTAAATTCCTTCATTTGCTTCATGATGGAAGTGTGTGAAGAGATATCGGGATAATATATTTATGTTGTATTCAGAATTCTGGTGGTTAAATTTTCTTATTCTCGTTTTACAATTCCTTAACAATGTGTTTCCTTTTTATATGGTAGGGTCCCCAAGGTTAAGAGAATTGTGCTTTAGGTTTTTACCTATATGATTTTGGATCACAATGATCAGTTTGGTATCCTTAAAGACAATGTGGGGATTAATGCAAATGTGTATCAGTCCTCTGTCTATTGCAAACAAAGCTGTGTGTGTGTCTGCCTGTACAAGTATTACCCCTACTATAATCATGACTTATCTTGCTTATTTCTGTTCTTGGTTAACAGTCAACGGTTGCTTTATTTACCCTGCTTAGGTGAGTAGTCGTGAAAATTATCGTTTTTTCTTCTTTAAATGTTTATTTTTTAAAGATTTTTTAAATATGTGGCTTTTGTTTTTCTTTTTTTTTTTAGAGAGAGAGACACAAACACACAGAGTGAAGGCGGGGAGTGGGCAGAGAGAGAGGGAGACACTGAATCCAAAACAGGCTCCAGGCTCTGAACTGTCAGCACACAGCCCAGCACGGGGCTCAAACTCATGAACCGTGAGATCATGTCCTGAGCTGAAGTCAGACACTTAACTGCCTGAGCCACTCGGGCACCTCCATTCTAAAAGCACTAAATGTTTATCCACCTTCCCATGCTTTATGTATATGATGTCATACTTTACATCTTGGAGAAGTTGCCTAAAGATTCTGAGCTTATAAATAAACGTCCTTCACTTACACACACACACACACACACCCCGCCAGCTCTTCAAACTGCTCCTCCTATGTTGTGTTTCTTTGGGATTGTTTATTATTTTGCCTCCTATGGGTGGGAACTGTTTCCTGTTGCCCTCTGGCTGTCCGTGCGCCCAGCCTGCCAATTTTTAAAGTTCCCAGTGTTAAGCCCCACTGACTGTAAAAACTTGTGATGTTATGCCTGTCTGGGTTTCAAAGCCAAACGTCAGGGGACTCATATTACCAGCTCAGATCCTCTGCGTCTGGCGTGCCTGGTGTGAGGTCTGTGTGTGGTCTTCCTCCCTTTTGTTAGTCTGGCTGCCTAGTTTGGTTACCCATCGCCCAGGACTCTACCCTTCCTACCTTTTTTTTTTTTAATGTTTATTTATTTTTGAGAGAGAGAGTGAGTGCATGTGTGTGCTGGGGTAGGAAGGAGGTGCAGAGAGAGGGAGACAGGATCCCAAGCAGCGCTGGAAACCAGGGCCCCTGAGATCGTGCCCTGAGCTGAAGTCGGACGCTTAACTGAGCCACCCAGGCGCCCTGCATTCCTACCTTTTTTGATGTGGCTTCCTCTCTACAGTTAATTGTGGAGCGTCTGCTGTAACAGTTTTAGGATTGTTTTCTGGATTATTGATACCCATGTGACTGTCATCTAGGTGTGTCTGTGGGATGAGGTGAGCCTAGGATCCTCCTTCTCTGTCTTCCCACATTCTCCATATATGGCCGCTACTATATTGATATGGTTTCCTTCCATTTCTAATTTGTGTGGAGTGTGGGTTGTTGGGTTTGGGTTTTTTTTTTTTGGTATCATTAAATGATATCGAATATTGTCAGATTCCTTTTCTGTATTTATTTATATAATCACATGATTTTTTTTACCTTAATTCTGTTAAGTCTTAGATTTCTTAATGTCCCTATGTCAAAACACCCCTGGAATTCCAAAATAATTTCCACGTGTTTGTGGTATATAATTAATTACAAAATGTGCTTTTGAATTCAGTTTGTTATATTTTTTTTTGAGGACTTTTGCATCAATATTCATCGTGAGTAGTAGTCAGTAGTTTTCTTTGTACTGTCTTTGGCTTTGATAGCAGCCGATGCTAGCCTCATAAAATTACACTCCTCTTCACTCTGGAAGTCTTTGATGAGAGGTAGCATCATTTATTTATTTATTGTTATTATTATTTACTGTTTGCTTGACTTACCTAGTGAATTCATCTGGCTCAGGACTTTTCTTTGTTGGAAGTTTTTTTTTTAATTACTTTTTCAGTCTTCCTGATAGATATAGATCTATTGTGATTTTTTGTTTGTTTTAATTTCATCATGACAGAGTCCAGGATAGGTTGTATCTTTCTAGAAATTTATACACACCTTTTCAGTATCCATTTGTTGACCTATAATTGTTCATTGTTCCCACATAATTATTTTTATTTCTATGGCATCATTTATAAAGTGTCTGTTTTTACTTTTGGTTTTAGCTAAGTCTCCTCTCATTTATTCTTTAAAAAATTTTTTTACATTTATTTATTTTTGAGAGACAGAGAGACAGAGCACAAGTTGTGGGAGGGGCAGAGAGAGAACTAGACACAGAATCTGAAGCAGGCTCCAGGCTCTTAGCTGGCTGTCAGCACAGAGCCTGACACAGGACTTGAACCCACAAACCATGAGATCATGACCTGAGCTGAAGTCAGATGCTCAACCGACTGAGCCACCCAGGCGCCCCTTCTCTCATTTATTCTTAATTTAGAAAAGAGTTTGTCAATTTTGATCTTGAAAACAACTCTTTCATTGCCCTTTTTCTATTTTTGCCATACCCCATTTTATTTTTTTTCTGCTGTATTTTAAAATTATCTTCATCCTGCTAATTTTGGACTGAGATTATTCTTATTTTTCTACTCCCTTGAGATAACAGTTTATGTTGTTCACTTGGGATATCTTATTTTTTGATGTAAGCATATGCCACTTAATTTTTTTAATATTTTAATTAAAAATTTTTAATGTTTATTTTTGAGAGAGAGAGAGAGAGAGAGAGAGAGACAGTGTTAGTGCGGCAGGGGCAGAGAGAAAGGGAGACACAGAATCTGAAGCAAGCTCCAGGCTCTGAGCTCTCAGCACAGAACCTGAGGTGGGGCTCGAACCCATGAGCTGTGAGAACATGACTTGAGCCAACGTCAGACACTTAACCAACTGAGCCACCCTGTCATATGTCGCTTTAAACTTCCCTGTTATTATTACTTTCCCTGAATCCCATAAGTTTTGGTATAGTGTGTTTCATTTCAAGTATCTCAAGATACTTTCTGATTTCTTATTATTTATATGTTATCTTATTAATTTTTAGAGAGAGAGCACACACGTGTACACATGCACCTAAACCAGGAGAGGGGGGAGAGAATCTCAGGCAGGCTTCACACCCAGCGGGATCCCACCACCCTGGGATCATGACCTGAGCCAAAATCAAAAATTAGATACTCAACTAACTGAGCCACCTAGATGCCCCTCCTTTTTTACTTATTTTTTTGACCCATTGATTGTGCAGGAATGTGTTGTTCAGGTTCCACATATTTGGGAAGTTTCCAGTTTTCCATCTGCTCTTGATTTTTGGATTCATTCAACTGTGACCACAAAAGAGAAGTATATGATTTCAATCTTCTTAAATGTGTTAATACTTGCTTTGTAGGCAGCTCTTTCTGCCCACGGGTCCTGTCCCCATGCTTTAATACAATCATGCTTTTGCACCAAAACAAACCAACAACAACAACAACAACAACAACAACAACAAAAAACCCCACAACAACAACAAACAACAACAAAAACCCAAAAAACAAAAAAAAAATCCCACAAGAAAACAGCTTGCCTCGTGGACAAACAGGTTACCTCTACTGGACAGTGTTGTGCCATGTCTGATTAAGAATGTGATGTGTTCTAGTGTAGTTTACTGGAGTTCTCTATTTATGTCTGTTATATCGAACTATTGTATATTACAGTTCAAGTCCTCTCCTTAATGAACTCTTTTTTTTCTGTCCAATAGAAATTGGGGCAGTGACTTCTCTGACATGATGTGAGGAGTTAGAGCGCAAAATGAACAATCCTTATGTGTGCATCCACTGGTGATCCAGAGCTTAATTATAATGGGGCATTTCCCCGTGAGACCACTGTGCATCGAGGACTAACCTCAGACACTTTCCCTTGGTTCCTTAGTCACCGAAGCACACCTTTTTGGTGGGAAGAAGCAAGTGTCCCATTTCTTTGGAACCGAGTGACTCAGTCTCTCATGCCAACTAACAATCTTGAAATTGTCCCAAAGCCTGGGTAGAGTTTGCAGTTACAGTGACAGACAGTTGAAATCCCAGAGCCAGTTAAAGTGGGGAGTGACCCCAAGTGGCCGTCTGGGTTCCCAGGTTCTAGCGTGGGAAACTGAGGAGTGAGACCTGGTGTGTGCTCCCAGGGTCCACGGCTCCCCCAGCGTGTCAGAGCAGGCTGAAGTAATTCAGAGCAGAGCGGGGAGCAGTCAGAACAGGTTCCCAGACTAGTTTTTCCAGTTTCCCGTCTTCCCTGGAGAATACACACATTAAAGCACAGAGACAGAAATTACATCACCATTAAATCAACTCTCTTTCCCAGAGGAGGAATTTACCAGCGCCCCAAGAGCCATACTGTGCTGTGCAGACTCAATTTCGGGGTATCGCCATTCCTCGGACTGTCACTTCGTGGTTGCCACGATGATGCAGGTAGGCCTGGTCCGAGGACCCACGAGGGGGTCCCTCAGGATCAGCTGGGAGGATCTCTGACTGTGCACAGGATAGAAATCAACCCTATGCTAGTAGGAGGTGAGACCAGAGTTTATTGAAGGTATACAGGTCCAGACAGTGTCTGGGAGACTCAGAAAGGAAAGGAGAGTCTTACCTTTGCTTGGGGCCTGGGAATTTTTCTGAGGATTGTGGTCTGGTTTATGTGTCCTCTGTCACCCAGGAACTGGTTAGAACAAAGACCAGGGCCCAGATGTCTAGCTTTGGTGGCTTCGAATATGCGCGTGATGACTTCCTCTGCTCATTCTACCTGGTCTCTCCTTAGGTGTTATCCATTGTGCTGAAAGACTCCAAAGAAATCATTAGCTCCTTGTTCCCTACAAGGAGGACATACACTGTTTGCATTATGCCGCGTGTGTAAAGATGAGAGGTGCAGGTCCTGGCAAAAAAAGAACCAGGAAAAGGAGCAAAAAGCAGATTTTTATGGAGTCCTTCAGTTTCCCTATCTGAGCATTCCTTTTTCTATCTCACTGACCAGGACTCTGTCCTATGGCCACTCTAAGCAAAATATATGTCTATGCCACAAGTGGCACACTTGGCCACAAGTGGACCCGTGACAACATCGTTGGGAATGACTGCAGTTACCAGTACTCCTTCACAGCATCTGACACAATGGCCGTCACCATTGCACTGTAACAAACTTGGTACAAAGAGACCCTGTAATTTAGAATATGCTTTACCGAGATGCCCAAGAATTGTATGCAAATAATGGCTTATTTTTTAGGGTGGGCAGGAAGAGCCATAAAGCACTGCAATTATGTTATGATCTTAGGGCAAAAATTATTGTTGTGTGGGAATAATATTCTTCTACAGGATAAACAAAACTCAGGCCACCTGGGTGGCTCAGTGGGTTAAGCATCTGGCTTGGGCTCAGATCACGATCTCGCAGTTAGTGAGTTCGAGCCCCACATCGGGCTCTGTGCTGATAGTTCAGAGCCTGAAGCATGCTTTGGATTCTGTGTCTCTATCTGCCCCTCCCCTGCTCACGCTCTGTCTGTCTCTCTCTCTCTCTTTCTCTCTCTCTCCCTCAAAAATAAATAAATGTTAAAAAAAATTTTTTTAAAAGAGAACTAATGTCTGGGCCTTCAATTAGTAAGGGAATTCTCAAGAGAATTTGGGCTGGAGAAGTAAACTAGTGAAAAGTAACAAGGTTTGTTTATACAGACTTCTCAGCCTTAAATTCTCTACCTTGGTGATAAGAATGTCCCTATGGGCACCTTTCACATGGGAGACTGATTTCTTGCTTTCTGGAGATTGATTGGGGGGGAGGGGGAGTCCACAGAGTTCTTTCTGCATTTGCTCTTTCATAAGTAACTTTTAATTCGAAACAGTATGCCAAAGCAGTACATTTTAGGGCACCTTGTCCCTTACACAAACTTAGGAAGACAGAGCTGGCAATACCCACCCCAGAAGCAGGGGGATCAGAAGCCTAGAGTGTTCCCTCCTGGCCCCACTCAGATGCCTTCTCTTTTGAAGCTTTGTCCAGACCTTGCCCCACCCTGTTCTCCCCCCTCACTGAACAGATTACGGGAGAGGGGAGGTTTGGTTTGCAGCTCCTCTTACATTGTAACAAAGAGTTAGGGGTCCCCAGCCAAAGAAAGAGAGGTCATTTTTTTAAAGCCTCCTGCTATTTTCTGTGATCTGTGCCTCACAGGCTCTACTTGCCCTAGCATACTTCTTGCAAAACTTCCTAGGCTATGTCAGAACTACAGAGCAATGCAAAAACCTCAGTAGTTCGGGATTTTAAGGGAACAAAGGGAAGGCAGAAAGTACCAGTCTCTAGCCTTACTGTATCAGAGACAATAAATCAGTGACACACATTTCCAGTGCTGTTTCAAAACTAAGCAAGGCCCTGTATTGCTTATCTCAGATAAGGGGCCCAAGGCTCCATTCCCTTTTCCACCAGGTCTGCGGGCATGCAGACAGACCCTTCCCCTGGTCTGACGGTTACCTCGGCTTCCTTATAATGTTCAAGTCTCCGCCTTGGGAGACCAAGCTTCATTAACCTAACACACGATGCACGTATAGACATGTTTTCTAAGCACACTTGGGCAGCCCGATGCCTGCCTTTACATGGGATGACAAAACTCCTCATTCTGACTATTCATCCTAACCCTGAGTGAAAGGAGCCCACTCACCTCTGCCCAGGGGGTCGAGGCATTGGAAGTTACTCCCAGTGATCTTTTCATTTGCTGCAAATAAAGTTTCCTCTGTGTTACAACTGCACCTGGTGTGGCCTGTACTCTACCTATAACTCACCAAGGAGCGGACTCCCCTTAGTTTGGATATAACATCTCAAAGGGGGGCACTTTACTGATACATGGGAGCAAAGAACTGTATGTTTTGGTGCCTAAACTTCTCTCTTATTAGATTCCGTGCTTTGAGCGCCTACCCATTCAGCACCTGTTTCCTTTTCTAAACATCCTGTAGTTGCTCAAGTTTTATTTTTTAAATTATTTTTATTTTTATTTATTTATTTTTTTTAATTTTTATTTATTTCTAGGAGAGAGAGAGAGGACAGCGTGAGCAGGGGAGGGTCAGAGAGAGAGGGAGATACAGACTCTGAAATAGGCTCCAGGCTCTGAGCTGGCAGTCAGCACAGAGTCCGACGGGGGGCTCGAACCCACGAACCGCGAGATCATGACCTAAGCGAAAGTCGGACGCTTAACCGACTAAGCCACCCAGGCGCCCCTTTTTTAATTATTTTTAAAAATACTTATTTATTTTTGGGCTCCTGGGCAGCTCAGTCGGTTGAGCATCTGACTTCAGCTCGGGTCTGATCTCTCGGTCTGTGAGTTCGAGCCCTGCGTCAGGCTCTCTGCTGTCAGCTCAAAGCCTGGAGCCTATTTTGGATTCTGTGTGTGTCTCTCTCTCTTGGCCCTTCCCCTGCTCATGCTCCATCTCTCTCTCTCTCTCTCTCAAAAATAAATAAGCATTTAAAAATGTTTAAAAAAAATAAAATATTTATTCTTGAGAAAGTGTGAGTGGGGGAGGGGAAGAGAGACAGGGGGACAGAGGATCCAAAGCAGGCACTGTGCTGTCAGCAGGACGCCCGACGCAGGGCTCGAACTCATGAACTGCAAGATCATGGCCTGAGCCAGTCGCCGCTTACCGAACTGAGCCAGCCAGGTGCCCTATTGCTCAAGTTTTAAAACGTAAATACAAATATACATTGTGAAATGATTACCACAGTCAAGCTTATGAACATATCCCTCACCTCATAGAGTTAAGATTTGTGTGTACGTGCAGGGAGAACACTTAAGATGTTCTCTCCTAGCAAATTTCAAGTGTACAGTACACTACTATTATACCGCAGTGATGTGCATTAGACCCGTAACTGACCTATTTAGCATAGCTCCTAACTCAGGAAATGGACAGGTAAGCCCTGGTGCACTGCCGTGGCCAAGTGCACTATCCCAGGGAATCCCTACAGGGCTGGACAAATGGAAAGGGTAGCTCCTGGCTGGGTTTGCCGACAGTGTTGGTGAGATAACTCCAATTGCCTCCTCACAAGAGAAGTCAGTAACTCAAGAGACAAGGGATTGGAAAAGAGAAAGGGAGAAATTTATTTTGGGAGAGAGGAGGCAGATGCGAGCCTTAACAACTGGCCTCTCTGCTAACAGGATAGACACCTAGTGTTTTGTAAGGAGAGGCCCAGGGGTGCCTGGATGGCTCAGTCGGTTAAGTGTCTGACTTCAGCTCAGGACATGGTCTCACCGTCTGTGAGTTCGAGCTCGCTTCGGGCTCTGTGCTGACAGCTCAGAATAGAGCCTGGAGCCTGCTTCAGATTCTGTGCCTCCCTCTCTCTCTGCCGCTCCCTGCTCATGCTCTGTCTCTCTTTATCTCTCAAAAAATAAATAAACGTTACAGGGAGAGGTTCAGGAGGGCACTTGCATGAGAGCAGGCAGGGAGTACGTGGTCATGCGTGGGGGCTGGTATGTGCTTAGCGCAGCAAAGGGGAGGAAGTCTTGTAGACATTCTGTTGCCATCAGGGCTTTTCTGCCCTGGCCATTGGAATGTTCTGATCATTTCAAAATATCTTTCATCGATGCCTAAAGACAATGCAATAAGAACACAATGCAATAAGAACAATGGGCTTCAGTAAGAGCATGTGTGAAGTGGTCTTATCTATTTATGGTTTTATTAAAAAGTTTTTACATGTTTTTTAAAATTTATTTTTGAGACAGAGAGAATGAGCAGGGGAGGGGCAGAGACAGAGACACAGAATTCAAAGCAGGCTCCAGGCATTGAGCACAGAGCCCCACACAGGGCTCAAACTCATAAGTTGTGAGATCATGACCTGAGCCCAAGTTGGAAGCTTAACCCACTGAGTCACCCAGGCGCCCCTATTTCTGGTTTTGACTGTTGAGGTCCGCAGTTGAGTAACAACTGGCCTCTCTGCTAACAGGATGGACACCTAGTGTTTTATAAGGAGAGGTCCAGGATGCCTGGGTACCTCAGTCGGTTAAACGTCTGATTTCAGCTAGCTGACCTACAGTAATTACTTACCCTGCCTGAGCGACTACCATTTGACTAGCATCTCAATATTTCTCCCATCCTCAGCCCCTGACAACAAACATACTAATCTTCACATTTATGATTTTAACTTTTTATGGGTTCCACATATATGTGATTACATACAGAATTTTTTTTTTCCTGTGTCTGGCTTATTTAACTTAGTAAAGTATTCTCTGGATACATCTTGTTGCTGCAAATGAAAATATTTCCTTCACTTTTGAGGCTGAACACACACACACACACACACATAGATACTTCAGAAGTATATTCCGAAGTGTATATATATGTATATATATATGCACATGAAATACTTTCTTTATTCATTGGAAGAGAGAATATGTGACGTTAAAATAAATAATTTTCTGGGGCACCTGGGTGGCTCAGTCTGTTGAGTGTTCTACTCTTGATTTCAGCTAAGGTCATGATCTCACAGTTTGTGAGTTCAAGCCCCACATTGGGCTCTGCGCTGACAGTGCAGAGCCAGCTTGGAATTCTCTCTCTCTCTCTCTCTCTCTCTGCCTCTCCACTGCTCATTCTCTCTCTCAAGATAAAGAAATAAACTGGGACGCCTGGGTGGCTTAGTCGGTTAAGCTTCCGACTTTCGCTTAGGTCATGATCTCGCATTTCGTGGGTTTGAACCCCGTGTCGGGCTCTGTGCTGACTGCCAGCTCAGAGCCTGGAGCCTGTTTCAGTCTGTGACTCCCTCTCTCTCTGACCCTCCCCTGCTCACGCTGTCTCTCTCTCTCTCCTAGAAATAAATAAAACATTAAAAAAAAAATTTAAAAAAAAATAAACTTTAAAAAATACATTAATTAAAAAAATCACTTTGCATGTGGATTGTTTTGAGCTGAAGGCAGTTAGGATCCAGCAGACTCAGATAATGTTATTTTGCCTCTAACTTAACTGCTGGAAAGAAATTAGATAGGGGACCTCAATCAGGAAGAGAGCTAATACCAGAGATAATCTTTTTTTATCAGAAAGATTGACTTGCCTGTTGTGGAAAACCTTTGTTTGCCAACATTTGCTCTTTCCTTTTTTCTGTGATTTTATTTCCCTCTTTTTGAAATTCTAAATCCCTAACCTCCCCCCACCTTTTCTTAGGTCAGAATGGCCTATAGGCCTATAGGCATCATTTGCTTGTTTTTGAGCCTCTTATCTCTGGGGTTCCTGTAATGAAGAAATTAAATTTGTTTTTCTCCTGTGATTAATCTTTCTTTCTTTCTTTCGTTCTTTTTCTTTCTTCCTTTCCTTTTTTTTTTTTTAAGTGGGCTCCACACTCAGCATGGAGCCCAACATGGAGCTGGAACTCCTGACCCTGAGGTCAAGACCTGAGCTGAGATCAAGAGTCGGAGGCTTAACTGACTGAGCCACTCAGGCGCCCCTAATCTGTCGTATGTCAGTTTAATTATTAGACCAGCCAAAGAATCTAGAAGGAAGAACAACATTTTCCTCTCCTACACATTCATCCCAATCAGCAGGACAACTGTAGTGAGACCATTTCATATTTTACAGTGGGAAACCACTTAGTATTTTCTAGAATGGCTAGCATAAAGGAAAAAAATGACAACACCACATTCCAGTGAAAACGTTGAGGAATTAGAGTTCTCATATACTGCTAATAGGAGTGTAAGAAAGACATTCACTTTGGAAAGCTGTCTGGCAGTTGCTCATGAAAATAAACATTTCCCTCCTGAAGGGGAGCATTTAGTCACCCGACATAAGCGCCTCTCCGGCTTAAGGATTATTTTAGGCTGCTTATTTTAAAGAAACAGCAGAGAAGGGAAAAAGTATGACATCAGAAGTGCTGGTTTCCTCTTCTAAGAGACATTTGCATTTAGAAAGGAAAGCTCGGTTTGGAAGGGTGCCTCCCCCCTCCGTAGCCGGGAGAGGGAGAATGTGCCAATCTCCAGAAACTCCGATCAATGGAGAAAGCATGGACTGAGCTCTGGACAACAACCGTAGGCTTGACTCCTGAGCTCGGCCTGGTCTCCGCCCCCCACCCACCCCCCCAAAGCCTCCCAGTTGGATCACGTGTCGAGTTCCAAAAACCCTCAGCGCCGCTGCCCTCCCCTCAGATTCTGTCACTTGGTCTGGGTGGAAAGAACGGTGTTGTGTTCACGAGGCGCTCCCCGCGAACCTAAGTGAGGCCGGGGCGAGGCGCGAGGGCTTCCCGTTATTTTCTGGGAGTCGAGGGCAGGCTTTGGCTCCCGGGGAGCGAGCGGGGTCTCCTGTCCTGGAGTTGGGGACGGTCAGGTCCCTACTGCACACTTTCCTGGGCTGCAGTGCTTGGGGGCCTCTGGGCGAAGTGAGGCCCCTTGAAAGGGTTGCTGGGTGGCCTGGGGGAGACCCGGGGGGCCCTGGGCCTGTCTCCAGCCCATCCTAAATAGGCCGCTGAAGGGTCCCAAGAAGGAATTCAGGGACAGATGAGTGACACAACCAGGACAACTTACTAAAACAAAGTGCACTCTCAAGACGTGAGAGTTGAGTTCCCCAGAGAGAAGGAGAGAGAGGGAGAGAGAGCTGGGGGCCCCGGGCTTCGGGATTCCAAGGGTGATTGACAGTTGCTAACTAGGAGGTGGGCTATTTATTACTCGGGGTGGGCATTTCTGGGCAGCGGGGTTTCCGCGCCTTTTCTTCCTTATTTGGGCAGGCGTTTCCTGTCATGGCACCCGCCATCTTGGGCCCGTCTGGTCTGAGCTGGCTTCTCGTGGAGAGCGGCCCGCGTGGGCATCCGCCTCCGCTGCCAGGGGCCGCGCTCGCCTCGCGCCCCTCCAGGGAGCCCGTGGGGACGGACGCGGGGCCTCCGGCGGCGCCCGGGGGAGGACGGCGGCGGGGGCTGCCGCCCCGGCGGGAGCGCAGGGAGCTTGTGAAGGCGCTCAGGACACAAAGGAGCAGGAAGTGGGGCCTGCTCTGCGCGCCGGCGTCCCGCCTGCAGGCGCGCGGCTCGCGGCCGCCGCCGAGAGGCCCTTCCGGTGCCGCCGGGGGCGTCTTCGCCCGGCGCGGCCGCGACTCCTCCGCCAGCGCCTCCGGAGAAAGCGACCCGGGGGACGAGGAGAGGAAAGCAAATAACACACAACCGAGAAGGAATGGCCGGGTCCCAGGTAAGCCGCGCGGCCCGCGCCACAAGCGTGTCATCTCTTTGTCCCCGAGACCCCGCGCAGCGAGGAGCCGCCGGGGGGGCGGGCGGGCGCCGGGGGGGCTCCGGGCGTCGGCTCGCGTCCCGGTCCCGGGGGGGCGTGGGCCGGAGCGCCCCCCGCCCCGCGGCCGCCGGCGGCTGAGCGTGGAGCCTGCTTGAGACTCTCTCGCTCTCCCCCTCCGCCCCTTCCTCGCGCGCGCGCACGCGTGGACGCGCTCGCTCGCTCTCAATTAAAATTTTTTTTTTTTTTTTTTTTTTTTGGGTGCAAATGTTGATTCCGCTACTTCTCCCGTTCCTGCTTTAGGAGTGTTTTCGCCTATTTTTAGGAAGCTGTTTAAAAAAAGGGTACTGACACTTGGCGCTGTAGACACGCTCCCCTCGGCCCCAGCGCCCTCTCCCTTCCCTCCAGCCCGGCTTCCAGCGGGACGTGAACAATTGTCACTCGGAACTCGTGCCCTGCGCGTCTCGAAAGTGTCCCCTCTGCGACTGATCCTCAGGGAATCCCAAAGTTCTGTCTTGCGGATGGGGCCGCGTCCTGGGAGGTCGGCAAGGGGAACGTGTCACCGTCAGGTCCCGTCTGGATGCTTTAAGGGCCCGGTGTAGACCAGCATTAGGAAAATGCAGTTTTAAATACGCAAAATGGAGAAGTGTCCCAGAATAACTCGGAAAGTTCTGGAAAAGAGACAACCTTGCCTGTTTAGACTGTGAAAGGTGCTCTGTTTAAAAGACACATGATTACATTACAGGACGTGGGGGCTCCGTGTGGCTTGTAATTTGCATGAGTCCACAGTTTCTAGTAATTAGACTCATATTTTGATTCACTTTGGGGGGAACAAGAACACAGCGGTGATCATGTGTCGTTCGTGTGCCTCGGGCACGGATACCAGTTTGCTTCATTACAGCTGATGTTAATTAGCTTCTTGTACTTGGCTCTTTGCTCTCTAACCGGGTCCTCCTTTATCACATCAATCTTTTCCATTTTATCATTCGTAAAGAATTAGGTGGATTTATTCACACTTAAACTGCATACTTCTTTCTTCGTGTAGTTTCCGTTGGAAAATGAAGACTCTCACTTTTGTGTACTCTGGAGATACCGACTTCTGGCACTCCTGTTTCTAAATAATTCAGGCCATTGTCCTGCAAGTTTCCATTTTACTCCGCAGTCATGTCTCAGACACACTCTTTGTATTTTCAGAAAAAGAAAACAAGAATCCCATAAATGAACATGTTTTTGTGCCTTAAAATTCTAAAATCTAATATGGCATTAATGATTATTGAAAAAATTTTCAGTGAAATACTAGACTCAGAAACATTAGCTGTTTACTTTTTTCTCCCCAAATTTTTATTCAAATTCTAGAAACTTAAGATATATACAGGAGATAGCCGTTTTCTTTATAGCGTTCTGTGTGTTTTCATAGTGTGATTAAAACACACATCATCCACACATGGATATATAAGTTTTAGACTATTGAAAATGTTTCTTAGTTTAAGTTACCAGGGCAGTTTGATACTCTCTCACTTTTAATGTGTATATAATTACTTTTTACCTGTGTAGATGTGTGCATAAAACGGAAAGAAAGGGTAGATCAGTGGCTTAGTCGGTTAAGTGTCTGACTTTCGCTTAGATCTTGATCTCACGGTTCGTGGGTTCGGGCCCCGCGTCGGGCTCTGTGCTAACTGCCAGCTCAGAGCCTGGAGCCTGTTTCAGTCTGTGACTCCCTCTCTCTCTGACCCTCCCCTGCTCACGCTGCTCTCTCTCTCTCTCCCCTAGAAAAAAAAAAACAAACATAAAAAAAAAAAAGAAAGGGTAGATCAGTTTTGTGTGGATCCTGTCTTGTTTTCGTCACGCTTCTCAGGTTTGATACCTTCATGAACATTGGGTTGGAGGCCTCCCTGTATATTGACCTGTGCGTCATTTTAGATCAACTCGACAGCAGATAACCTGGATTGAAGCCTGATCCCTTCCATGTACTGGATGTTTGACAAAATATTCTCATAAAAAAAGGAAGAAGATATGTTCTGTAAGATTATTATTATTTATTTGTGCATTAATTTATGAAAAAATCATTACAATGGTATCTAATAACCGGTAAATGCTCAAAAAGTATTGTTGGGCCACTTTTGCCATTCTAGTGGAACCTGCAGTGGCTGTAAAATGCCTTCAGTTCCCAGTCCTCCAAGAATTCTTGGAGTTCTACATCTTTGTTTTTAAAAAATGTATCCCTTGGCCCACAGGCTACTGCCTCGTTAGAAATGCAGACTCAGATCCCACCCCAGAACTCTTGAACAGAATCTGCATTTCAGCAAGATGTCAGTGCATTGTTGTGAAGTTCACATTCACATTAGAATTTGCTAAGTACATTTGTAACCCACTAAAACTTTCCGTCTAAAGCACAGAGACACAACATACACTGTATAATATAAATAAAGTACTCAAATGTGTATGACTGTGTCAATGCTTTCATGTCACAATTTATCTTGGTAAACATAACATATCTACTGGTTTTGTGGATCCGATGCCATCTTCTTAACTCAGAGCTAGAGAATATAGTAGGACACATTACTGAGTTAAAAATTACCTTACGGATGAAGCAGGGAACACACCTAAGCCAGAACTAGTTATCTTTAATATAACCAAAGTAACATGAGCTCACTCCCTGGTGAGTGACGGACAGAAGGTACACCAGGTAAGAGTCACCGAGTGACTTAACACGGTTAAAGGCTACTTGACCTTTACGCTGGGTAAAGTTGTGACACAAAGGGAATTTTATTTGCAGCAAATAAGGAGATCCTTGGGAATAACTTAGGAAGCCTTGACTTCCCAAGCGAGGCTGAGTGGGTTCCTTTTATTTAGAGCTAGAAGGGATGTTCAGAAAGGGGAGCCTTTCCATATTACGTACGCTCCTGCACGTTCCGTAGGGAAACAGGTCTGTACTTTGTATGTTACATCAATGGGGCTTGTGCTCCTTAGGCGAGATTTAGTATTATAATGAGGTTGAGGTAATTGTCAGTCACTCTGTGGCTCATCTGCAGCTGTGATTTGGAGGTTAATAAGCTCACGCTGGTGTCAGTGACCAGAGCACTGCGGCTCTTTGTCAGGACACCCTTATCACTTGAGGTTTGGAAGCTTCCATTTCCGTGATGGGAGGCTGTGCCCCTCAGGTCCCTTGCCCGAATTGAAAGATAAGCAGGAAAGAAGAGCTGAACGCAAATGGAGGACAGGGGTCGGTGAAGACATGCAGGTGGGCAGGGGAGGTCAGGTGTTGGGGTCTGGCTGGGAACCTAGCTCCTGGTTTCATTCTCCTCATTCTGGAAGGGCGCCAGCAGATCTGTTCCTGGAGCTACTTCCTGCCAGGAAGATTAAAAAAATTAGCTAGATTAAAAAAAAAATTTTTTTTAATGTTTATTCATTTTTGAGAGATGGAGAGAGACAGCACGAGTGGGGGAGGGACAGAGAGAGAGGGAGACGCAGAATCACAAGCAGTCTCCAGGCCCCTACGCAGGGCGTGAACCCACAAACCACGAGATCATGACCTGAGTCAGAGTCAGACGCTTAACCGACTGAGCCGCCCAGGCGCCCTCTCTCAGCTAGATTTAGATCTGCTTGTGGGTCCCCAAGCTGTTACCTCGTGTAACCTCGTGTTACTACCATTTGTGATTTTATGGTCTCTGTGGGCTTGGACACAACTTGTAGCAAACAGGATGCAAGTATGCAAGGTCCAAACAGTAAGAAGAGCAGTGTTTTGTGAGTTTCCTTTTGCTGTGATCGTACTGATATTTACTGGGGAAGTTACCCCCCAGGGAAAGTCCACTGTGTTGATAGCTTTTGGCATTTCTAGGATAATGGTGACAAGAACTAACATTAAGAAAGTGTTCATTGTAACCTCAGACCAAAGGAAGAGGGGACTAGAACATTATTGTGCTGCGTATTAACAATAAGCTGTGGTGTTTATTACCAGTCATGGAGAGAATGATTTAATCTGTTAAAGGGGCCTGGCAGCAAACCATAAGGGTGAAGAAATGAGAACAGAACTAGTATCATACAGATGGCGATTATGTTTTTTTTTCTTCCTCTCGCTCTCTTTAAAAAAAATTTTTTTTAATGTTTTATTTATTTCTGAGAGACAGCACGAGGGAGCGTGAGCAGGGGAGGGTCAGAGAGAGAGGGAGATACAGAATCTGAAGCAGGCTCCAGGCTCTGAGCTAGCTGTCAGCACAGAGCCTGACGTGGGGCTCGAGCCCACAGACCGTGAGATCATGACCTGAGTTAAAGTCAAACTCTTAACCGACTGAGCCACCCAGGCGCCCCTCACTCTCTCTGTTTTTAATGTTTATTTATTTTTGTGAAACAGAGCATGAGTGGGGCAGGGACAGAGAGAGAGGGAGACACAGAATCTGAAGCAGGCTCCAGGCTCTGAGCTGTCAGCACACAGCCTGCAGGGCTGAAACCCACAAACCGCAAGATCGTGACCTGAGCCGAAGTTGGACGCTTAACTGACCGAGCGACCCAGGAGCCTCTTTTGTTGCTGGGTTTTTTGTTTTTGTTTTTGTTTTTAAATTTTAAATGTAGAGAGAGACAGAGCACAAGTCAGGGAGGAACAGAGAGGGAGAGAGAATGCCAAGCAGGCTATGCACTGTCAGCGCAGAGCCCAATGCAGGGCTCAAACCCACAAACTGTGAGACCATGACCTGAGCCAAAACCAACAGTCGGACGCTCAACTGACTGCGCCACTCAGGCGCCCCAAGATTATTATGTTTTAAATTTGAGGACTTTTTCCACTGAGGCTCGCCTTATTTTGAGAGTGTTTCCAGAACTGAAGTTTCAGGTCAGTGAGCTGCTCACAGGAATATTGTTGTCATCTGGTGCTGGTAGCATCTCCCGCTGGGCCTCTGAGTAGATACCTTTTTAGTCTGGGGGATTCGAGAAGGTAGGATGCCTTCTAATTTGGAGGAAGAGCATGTGGCTCATGGTACTGGGTGGGGGCCCTGGCCAAATAGGGTACAGTTAATCCTGGAGTGACCCATTTTTCCAAATTTTTTTTTAAGTTTATTTTTGAGACAGGGCGAGAGAAAGAGCAAGCAGGGGAGGGACAGAGAGGGGAGGAGAGAGAGAATCCCAGTCAGGCTCCACACTGTCTGTGTAGAACCTGATGCGGAGCTCGAACTCAAAAACCATGAGATCATGATCGAAGCCACAATCAGGAGCCGGATGCATAACTGACTGAGCCACCCAGGTGTCCCTATTTTTCCATATTTTGATGTACATCAGTCTCCAGTTTCATTTGGATGAAGCCTAACTTCAGTGGGTAGTGGGAGGGGATGTTTCCATGTTTGTCGAGTGCGTTCTTTACGTGCTGGGGATTAATTATACGCTTAATGGCCAGAGAAACCTCTGAATCTGGAGGTAAGAAGGAGTCCGAGTGTTTTGGAAAGTTTTCCCATAAGTCATTTCAAATAGGCTGAGCTTTTGTTTTATTTATTTTATTTATTTAAAAAAATTTTTTTTAATGTTTATTTTTGAGAGAGTAAAAGAGAGCCCAGGCTGAGGAAGAGGGAGGCATTTCTATATCTCTTGGGTAAATTCCTAGCAGTGCTATTGCTGGGTCATAGGGGAGTTCTATTGTTAGTTTTTTGAGGAACCTCCACACTGTTTATCGGAGGGGCTGTACCAGTTTACATTCCCACCAACAGTGTAAGAGGGTTCCCGTTTCTCCACATCCTCGCCAGCATCTCGTGTTCTCTGATTTGCTCATTTTAGCCACTCTGACTGGTGTGAGGTGGTATCTCAGTGTGGTTTTGATTTGTATTTCCCTGATGAGGAGGGATGCTGAGCATCGTTTCATGTGTTTGTTGGCCATCTGGATGTCCTCTTTGGAGAAGTGTCTGTTCATATCTTCTGCCCATTTCTTCACTGGGTTGTTTGTTTTTTGGGTGTGGAGTTTGTTGAGTTCCTTATAGATTCTGGATATTAACCCTTTATCTGGTATGTCATTTGCAACTATCTTTTCCCATTCTGTTGGTTGTCTATTAGTTTTGTGGGTTGTTTCCTTTGCCGTGCAGAAGCTTTTAATCTTGATGAGGTCCCAGTCATTTATTTTTGCTCTTGATTCCCTTGCTTTTGGAGATGTGTCAAGTAAGAGATTGCTGCGGTGGAGGTCAAACAGGTTGTTTCCTGCTTTCTCCTCTAGGGTTTTGATGGTTTCCTGTCTCACATTCAGGTCCTTTATCCATTTGGAGTTTATTTTTGTGTATGGTGTGAGAAATTGATCTAGTTTCATTCTTCTGCATGTTGCTGTCCAGTTCTCCCAACACCGTCTGTTAAAGAGGCTGTCTTTTTTCCATTGGATATCCTTTCCTGCTTTGTCAAAGATCAGTTGGCTGTATACTTTTGGGTCCACTTCTGAGTTCTCAATTCTGTTCTATTGGTCTATGTGTGTTTTTGTGCCAATACCATCCTGTCTTGATGATGACAGCTTTGTAGTAGAGGTTAAAGTCTGGGATGGTGATACCTCCCGTTTTGGTTTTATTCTTCAGTATTACTTTGGCTATTTGGGGTCTTTTGTGGTTCCATACAAATTTGAGGATAGTTTGCTCTAACTTTGAGAAGTATGCTGGTGCAGTTTTGATTGGAATTGCGTTGAATGTGTAGATAGCTTTGGGTATAATGACATCTTAACTATACTTATTCTTCCTATCCATGAGCATGGGATGTTTTTCCATTTCTTTGTGTCTTCTTCAATTTCCTTCATAAGTTTTCTGTAGTTTTCATCATACAGATCTTTTGTATCCTTGGTTAGGTTTATTCCTAGGTATTTTATGTTTTTTTTGTGCAATTGTGAATGGGATCAGCTTCTTGATTTCTCTTTCTGTTGCTTCATTGTTGGTGTATAGAAATGCAACCGATTTAAAACAATTTTTTTGAAAAAGCATAAAACGTACTTCCAGACCGAAATTTATCTTTAGTTTCTCTCTAAAAAACAAGAACAGATATAAAAAACAAGAACAGATAAACCTGATGTTTAGTAGTCAGTGTTTCAGTATTCTGTCTTATTCAGAAAAGACTGAGATATCCAGTGAGTTCAAACCAATTTATCACTTAATTGAGCAAAACTTCAGAGTGTTAGATTATCAAAGATTTTGGAAGCTGTTTAAGCATTTACCTATCAGTCTTTTTAGTTATTGAACCTATTTACTCTTTTAACATTACCCATGAAAACTATGGGACAGACAAAGTCTTAAGTTATTTTTAGTGACAAATTACAGACAGATACGTGAACATGACTAGGTAGAAAACAGGTTAATTATCTATTATATTCGATGTTGATAACTCTAAAAGACCTATCTATTTTGATGAAACCGACAGGCTTAATTTTAATTTACAAAAATTATCCCAGATGTGTGAATATGAAAAACATTTGGGGTACATATATCATATATATGACATTCTAAAATTATGTATATTTGACATTCTAAAATTATATATGACATTCTAAAATTGTACATATATGTGTGTATACAATTATGCATGTATACATGTATACACACATGTATATACACATTTTTTATAAGTATTTGTCTTTGAGCCAGTTAAACAGAGCTCTTACCTATTCCAACTGCCTGCTTCCAGTGACCCAAGAGTCGTCCGTCTGGGGCTGTAAAGAAAGGAGGAAGGGCTCTGGGTGGAGATTTCAGCTGGGAACAAGAAACGGACCAAACAAGCAGGTGGACTGGTGATTTCAGTCTGGTCTCTGCGAGGTCACTCCCATTTTGAAAGGTTGGATCATCCAAAGCCTGTGAGTGGCTGGGTCCTGTGATCTTCTGTCACCAGGGTGGTCCAGACTCACCTTGAATGGGTAGTCAGTTTCCCTGGAGTGTTCTGAGCATCATGCCGGCTTGCCCACGCTTTGTGATAATGTCTCCAGTTTGTCTCTAAAAGCTGTGCCACGTGCCTGATATGGCTTATCCCAACAGAAATCCTTCTGAGCAACAGTATTCGGAGTGGCCCCTGGTCAGAACACCAGGCTGGCAGTCACAGGTGTGAAGAGTGAGAGCCCCCTCCGTCCCCCAGGGAGTCTGCCCCCTGCCACAGTAACTGGAACAGGTTTAGCCAGAGTGACCTTGTGCTGATGGCTGCTTCGTCTGTTGGGAACCAGGGAAACAGGCCAGAACCTGAGAAAGACACACCTGGGTTGCCAGACTTGTAAGTGAACTGAAGTGAATTTGCTCCTTGCCGAGTCACAGATAGAAACGACACCAAGTGGAGCTGTCACACAAGGGAAAGTTTGTGTAACAAATAAGGGGATCGCAGGGAGTAACTTCTAAAGCCAAGACTCCTGGAGCAAGGAGTCTTTTATTTTGGCTTAGGGTAAATAATTTTATTCCTTTTATTCAGATTTATTGTTATTTTTAATTTTTATTTATTTTTTGAGAGAAAGAGACAGAGCATGAGCAAGGGAGAGGTAGAGAGAGACGGAGACACAGAATCTGAAGCAGCTCCAGGCTCTGAGCTGTCAGCACAGAGCCCGATGCGGGGCTCAAACCCGCGAACCGTGAGATCATGACGTGAGCCGAAGTCAGACACTTAATTGACTGAACCACCCAGGCACTCCTCCCCTCCCCTTATATGTTCATCTGTTTTGTTTTTTTTAATTCCACATATGAGTGAAATCATATGGTACTTGGCTTTCTCTGATTGAATTATTTTCCTTAGCATAATACATTCTAGCTCCATCCATGTCATCACTAATGGCAAGATGTCATTCTTTTTGATGGCTGAGTAATATTCCACGGTGTGTGTATATGTGTATGTGTGTGCGTGCATGTGTATATATATATATATATATACACATGCACGCACACACACACACACACAGATTGGAATATAATACATATACACAAATCACATCTTTATCCATTCATCACTTGATGGACATTTGGGCTCTTTCCATACTTCGGCTACTGCTGATAGTGCTGCTGTAAGCATTGGGGTACCTGTACCCCTTTGTGTCTGTATTTTTGTATCCTTTGGATAAATACCAAGTAGTGCCATTGCTGGGTCATAGGGTAGTTCTATTTTTAGATTTTCTAGAATTCCACAATGTCCTCCCTTCTTTACTGAGCACAACAGTGGATGGAAAGTTAGAATCTCTAGCAATACTCATATATATTTTTTCTTCTAATAAACAGATCTTGTGTCAAAGCCAGACCTGGTCATTTTTTTGGAGCCAAAGAAGGAGCCTCGGGATGTGAAAAGAAAGGAGACAGTAGCTACACACTCAGGTAGGTGGGCATGAATGATGCAGATGACAGAGGAGAGGTTCAAATGTCAGGGAGCAAGGTAGACCTCACATTGTGGCTTGGGCAGCCCTCCTTGAATAGAAATAAGTTTGAGAAGCATAGGTGTATTTCTCTTGCTGTCTCAGAGGGACACTTCCTGTCCAACACTGAGCAGGCTCTTACATCCTCTGCGGATTCTCCTTTAGCTCCAGTGATGGTCCATCACGTCCACAGCATGGATAACATCCCCCTCGTGGATGGGGAGGGCCTCCATGATCTGAGTGCTTTTGGAGGCCTAGGCAAGTCTGTGCGTATTTCTGAGGATTTCTATGTTATGTCTGCGCTTTTTTTTTTTTTATGTCTTTTATTTTGAGAAACAGAGACAGCAAGTGGGGGAAGGGCAGAGAGAGAGGGAGACACAGAATCTGAAGCAGGCTCCAGGCTCTGAGCTGTCAGTACAGAGCCTGATGCAGGGCTCGAACCCACGGACTGTGAGATCATGACCTGAGCCAAAGTTGGACGCTTAACCGACTGAACCACTCAGGTGCCCCAAGTTATGTCGGAGTTCTGTTTTGCCTCCTGTCAGAAGAGTATGAGGATGGTGGGCATATGGGGATTTGGTGCGGAAATCTCAGAAACAGTGGAGACAGATTTTACCTGTTTTCTGCTTTTTGATTTCCAAGCTCATGGAAGCTTTAAACATACTGTACAAAACTGAAACTCAGTAGTTTCTTCAGATAACAAAGCACCTCCCTAAAAGGAGAAAATTGAATGCTTTATTTCACTTCAGTTTCCTTATTCTTTCTGGACTAACAGAACTTGCAACCCAATTTTTTCCAGTTTCTCAATTGTTAAATAACTTAATGATTCCATTTGTATCCAAGAGATCCTACATAAGGTACTGCCATATGGGAGCTGGAACATTGAGAACTTAGAGCACATAAGGGGGTGCCTGGGTGGCTCAGTCAGTGAAGTGTCTGATTTTTGATCTTGGCTCAAGTCGTGATCTCAAGGTTCCTGGGTTCCACCCCTGTGTTGGTTCTGTGCTGACAGCGTGGAGCCTGCTTGGGATTCTGTCTCTCCCTTTCTGCCCCTCTTTCTCTCTCTCTCTCTCTCAAAAATAAATGAATACACTTAAAAAAAGGAAGTGAGTTATGTACTTAAGTCCCATATTAAAAAAATGTTTTGTTCATATATGTAATTTATTTCAAGAAAAATTAATCCTCAGGTTTTTCTTCTTTCCTGAGAATGTGTCTGAATTTCATACCCAAGCTTTATTTATTTAGGATTTTTTTAAGCCTATTTATTTTGAGAGAGTGCATATACACATGCGGCAGAGAGGCAGATGGAAAGGGAGATTGAGAATCCCAAGCACGCTCTGCACTTAGTACCGAGCCTGACGCGGGGCTCAGACTCGCGAACCATGAGAGTGTAACCTGAGCCAAAGTCAAGAGTTGGACATTTCACTGACTGAACCACCCAGGAGCCCCTCATCTCAGTATATTTTAAGACAGTGTGGGTTTCACTTGACTATTCATTAGCTGTATGTCCTTTGCCAGTAAAATTACGTATGTATTTGTATAAATACCACCCATTCATACTTTACTTGTGACTCCGCTTATTTATTTCTTTCCATGGTTGGTGGTCACTGAATGTTTTATCATGTCTTGGTGGGTTGTCATAGTAACAGAATTAATTTCACCAAGTATGGTTTCAGGACTGGAACCCAGTGATTCTTTACTTCCATATGACACCCAGTGCTCATCCCAGCAAGTGTCCTCCTTAATGCCTGTCACCCATTTAACCCATCCCCTCCAGCAGCCCCCAGTTTGTTCTTTGTGTTTAAGAGTCTCTTGTGGTTTGCCTCCCTCTCTGTTTTTATCTTATTTCTCTTTCTCTTCCCCTGTGTTCACCCGTTTTGTTTTTTAAATTCCACATATGAGTGAAATCATAATGATATTTATCTTTCCCTGACTGACTTATTTTGCTTAGCAGTATACACTCTACTTCCATCCACTAAGCATCGACTCTTTTTTTTAAATTTTAAAAAATGCTTTATTTATTTTTGAGAGAGACAGAGTGTGAGCAGGGAGGGGGCAGAGAGAGACACACACACACAGAATCCAAAGCAGGCTCCAGGCTCTGAGCTGTCAGCACAGAGCCCAACGCGGGGCTCAAACCCATGAACCGTGAGATCATGGCCTGAGCCGAAGTTCGACACTTAGCCAGCTGAGCCATCCAGTTTCCCCTAGCGTCGACTCTTGATCTCAGCTCAGGTCTTGATCTCAGGGTCCTGAGTTCAAGGTCCACCTTGGGTGTCCTGCAGGGCCTGAAATTCCTTTAAAAAAAAATTCCGTAGCAGAAATTAAAGGAACTTGTGCTACCTTATTACAACACTACACATTTCTATAATTGTGCAAATATTTATATTTAGTAGAGACCTTTGTATTCTCATGTGATTTTAGTTCCTGTTTAGAATCCTTTTATTTCAGCCCGAAGGATTCCCTTTAATGTTTCTTGTAGGGCAGGTGTACTGGTAAAGTTCTAGAGGTTTTGCTTGGGAAAGCCTCCATTGCTTCATTTTTGAAAACCAGTTTTGCCAGATACAGTATTCTTGGTTGGTGTTTTTTTATCTTTCTGCACTTGAATGTATTATTCCATGCACTCCTTTTTAGAAGGTCTGCTGAGAAAGCCACTTCTAATCTGATAGGAGCTCTCTTGTATGAGATGAGTTGTTTTTCTCAAGCTGTTTCAAAATTCTCTTTTCACCTGTGGTTTTTGCTAGGTTAATTATAATGTGTCACTTGCTCTTGTCCTGACATTTATCCTACTTAGAATTCACTGAGCTTGAGTTTGTCTCTTTCTTCCCAGCAAGGTGGGAAGTACAAGGTGTTCCTCACTGGAGTGCTCTGCTCCCTTTCCCTCTCCTCTGTCTGCAGTCCCTTTAATGTGCATATTGGCGCATTTGTGGGTGTCCCAGGAGTCCCTTACCCTATCTTCTTCCACGTTTTTCTTTGCTCCTCATAGATACCTTATTTAAAAAAATGTTTTTGGGGGAAGCTCCTGAGGGCACAGTCAGTTAGGTTCCTGACTTCAGCTCAGGTCATGATCTCATGGTTCCTGGATTCGAGCCCCAAGTCGGGCTCTGTGCTGACAGCTGAGAGCCTGGAGTCTGTTTCAGATTCTGTGTCTCCCTCTCTCTCCACCCCTTCCCTGCTCACCCTCTGTCCTCTCTCTCAAAAATAAATAAACAGTAAGGATTAGCTTTAAAAAAAAGCTTATGTCAATAAATAAATATAGCAATTTCAAAATTGATGATTTCCTTGCAGACCAAAATGTTACAAATTAATAATGGGAATCATTTCCTCCACATTGCATTGAGTTTATTTCTCCCAAACTTCATGTCTCTTGGTTTGAGAATCTCCCCTCCCCCCCCCCCAAATCCTGTCTTATCTACCTGAGTTTACTTGCATATAGGACCTACTTATTTTTCCTTGTTCCACTGTTCATGAACCGTTGCTCACATGACTTGCTCAGGGATTTTAGGAATGGTTTGCATCAAAGTAAATGGTATTCGGATATTAATTCAAATATAGGAGTAATTCCACAGTGAGCATATTACATTGCTTATTGTTTAATTGATATATTTCATTTCTTTCTTGAGTGAAGAACACAAAGTCAGCTTTCTTTAATTATTGTTCTTTTCCTTGGAAGACGTGACGTCATCCGGGTTACTCACCTCAGTGTAACAGTTTGATCAGGGGAAAACTTGGACACTTCAGGAGGCATGGGTTGTTCTTGTTGGGTTTTTGTTTTTTTTTTACGTTTTATTTCTTTCTGAGAGAGAGAGAGAGAGCGTGAACAGGGGAGGGTCAGAGAGAGAGGGAGATACAGAATCTGAAACAGGCTCCAGGCTCTGAGCTGTCAGCACAGAGCCCGACGCGGGGCTTGAACCCACGAACCGTGAGATCATGACCTGAGCCGAAGTCGGAGACTTAACTGACTGAGCCACCTAGGCACCCTACCATGGGTTGTTTTGACATTGATTTGAAGTGAAACCAACACTGGAACAGTGCTGGGTGCATAGTAGATCTTGTATACTTAGGAAGGAAGTAATATTACAGCCCTAGGTAGGAGATAAAAAACATCCATGCTGACGTATTGGCATGAATTCCACATGTGGGGACAGGGCACCTGTCCAGGGCTGCAATAGTGATTCTGAACTTAGGAAGATAAATTCTACTTATTTTCTCTCTCAGTCATTTCCAGTTTTTCTCTGTCTCCTCATCTCCATTCCCTGTGACACACCCCCCACAGCTGCCCTCCTCCCACGTCACCACACAGGCCCTTGTACTTTGGAATTCCAGTATTTTGGAATTTTTCTAATTCACAAGGAAATTATTTTTTAAAATTTGTTTAAGTATATTTATTTTTGAGAGAGAGACAGAGAGAGCGAGTTGTGGAGGGGCAGAGAGAGAGAATCCCAAGCAGGCGCCGCACTGCTAGCACGAAGCCCGATGTGGGGCTTGAACTCACACAAACCAAGAGATCATGACCTGAGCCAAAACCAAGAGTCGGATGCTTAACCAGCTGCCCACCCAGGTGCCCCACCAGGAAATGATTTTTAAGTGGGTCATTTGAGGCTATATTTAAGATTGAAGTACAACATTGTCACCACTTTGTTAGAAGAACAGGGGAGCAGTGTCAGCGGGCCACAGGATTAACTCAGGCCCTTGGCACCAAGAGAGTTGTGAAGGCAGATAAAGCGTGATGGTGGTACCCTTCGAGAAGAAGACAAGACTTGCTGACATCCAAGTCGGAGAACTCTTGAAATGTGAGGATAGACCTGGTAGGGAGCTCCTCTTGGTCACCCCAAGGTCTTAGGAAGCTTCTTGTGATGAACAAGTGTGGCAGAGATGGGAACTTGGGGACCAGCGTGGGGGTTTTCTGGGCTTGAGGGAAGTCAGATCCTTTTCTCAGGACTTACTGAATTCCTGGGTGTTACTGAGGACCAGATGCTGGGGGATGACAGAGAGAACTCCTTTTCCAGGCCCAGGTGAATGGTGCTGGATGGAGAGGAGAGGGTATTGGATGATGTAAACCTTGTGGGCACAGCGTTAAGATGTCACGTGGCAGAGTAGGTGTTGGAGATGCAGAAGCCTCCTGGACACTAATAGGCAGGCACAGCATGGCGTGTGCTATCATTCCACAGAACCTAGCACCCCGCGTGTGTAAGCCCTAGCACCCCACGTGTATGAGCCCTAGCACCCCGCGTGTGTGAGCCCCAGCGCCCCGCGTGTGTGAGCCCCAGCGCCCCGCGTGTGTGAGCCCCAGCGCCCCGCGTGTGTGAGCCCCAGCGCCCCGGGTGTGTGAGCCACCACAGGCTGTGTCCATCACTGATGGTGACCCACAACTGGCATGGTCTTCCCTTACTTCCTCGGAGTCCCATGCTTAGTGTGGTTCTTGTCTCTGGGCAAGGCCCCGAGTCATTTGGGAGAGAGAGAGAGAGAGAGAGAGAGACAGGGCGTGAGCAAGGGAAGGGCAGAGAGAGAGGGAGAGACACAGACTCCGAAGCACAATATGGGGTTCAGACTCACAGCTGTGAGATCATGAGCTGAGCTGAACTCGAATGCTCAACCGACTGAGTCACCCAGGGCTCCCCGTAGAATGTTCTGTAATCTCCAGGTATTCGTTGTCTTTCCAGATTTCTTCTTGTGGTCGATTTCAGGGTTCATAGTGTTGTGGTCTGAAAATAAGCACGGTCGGATCTTGATCTTTTTGAACTTTTTGGGGAGGTATGGCATAGATGGAAGAGGAGGAAGCCAAGACAGACTACATTAGAGTCTGATTCATTTATGAATAAAGCCTCACCTCTGTGCCTGGTTCTTAGTACTCCACTAAAAAGCCACTCAGGCTACTTGTGTGTGGCCTGGGCTGGAACTTATGCTCTGAAGTCTCTGATTGCAGAAGCTGTTCCATGTCAATAATTCTGGATTGGCAATTAAGTGTCAAAGAGGGAAGAGAATCAAAGTGTAGGTCTCCTTCTGGAAGACTGTTTGACTTGGATATCTCCTTTTGATGTGTGCATGGTATCCAGGATCAAACCCTGACTCTACCAATGTTGACATGATCACTAATCTTTTTTTATTTGTTGATTTAAAAAAATTTTTTTTTAATTTTTTTTTTAATGTTTCATTTATTTCTAGGAGAGAGAGACAGCGTGAGCAGGGGAGGGTCAGAGAGAGTCACAGACTCTGAAACAGGCTCCAGGCTCTGAGCTGGCAGTCAGCACAGAGCCCGACGTGGGGCTCAAACCCACGAACCGTGAGATCATGACCTAAGC